>PVKV010003902.1:0-136614 GCA_004027835.1 Alouatta palliata | reverse complement strand
AAAAAAAAAAAAAAAAAAAAAAAAAAAAAAAAAAAAAAAAAAAAAAAAAACTTTATTACTAAAAAATGCTAATGATCATGTAAGCCTTCAACAAAGTCCTAATCTTTTTGCTGGTAGAGAGTCTGTACTTGATATTGATTACTGCTGACTAATCAGAGTGGTAGTCACTGAAGGTTAGAGTGGCTGTGGCAATAAGACAATAATATTGATTCTTCTTATCACGAAAGATTTCTCTGTAGTATCTAATGCTGTTTAATGGGATTTTACCCATAGCAGAACTTGTTTCAAATCATGCCACTGCTTTATCAACCAGGTTTGTGTGTACTCTAAATCCTTTGTCATCATTTCAACAATGTTCACAGCATCTTCACTAGTAGATTCCATCTCAAGAAACCAATTTCTTTGCTCATTTATAAAAAGCGACGCCTCAAATTCAAGTTTGATCATGAGATAATAGCAATTCAGTCATATCTTCAGGCTCCACTTCTAGTTCTCTTGTTTTTCCACCATATCTGCAATTAGGTCTTCCACTGAAGTCCTGAACCCTCAAAGTCATCCACAAGGATTGTAATCAACTTTTTCCAAACTCTTCTTAAAGTTGATATTTTGACCTTTTCCCATGAATCATGAATGTTCTTAGTGTATCTAGAATGGTAAATCTTTTCCAGTTTTCAATTATGTGGATCCATCAAAGGAATCACTATCTATGGCAGTTATAGCCTTACAAAATATATTTCTTTTTGTTTTTTAATTTTACTTTAAGTTCCGGGATACATGTACAGAACATGCAGGTTTGTTACATAGGTATACATGTGCCATGGTATTTGCTGCACCTATCAATCCATCATCTAGATTGATAGGTTTTAAGCCCCACATGCATTAGCTATTTGTCCTAATGCTCTCCCCTCCCTTACCCCCCACCCTGCAACAGGCCCCGTTGTGTGATGTTCCTCTCCCTGTGTCCATGTGTTCTCATTATTCAACTCCCAGTTATGAGTGAGAATGTGTGGTGTTTGGGTCTCTGTTTCTGTGTTACTTTGCTGAGGATGATGGCTTCCAGCTTCATCCATGTCCCTGCAAAGGACATTATCTCATTCCTTTTAATGGCTGCATAGTATTCCATGGTGTATATGTACCACATTTTCTTTATCCAGTATATCACTGATGGACATTTGGGTTGGTTCCATGTCTTTGCTATTGTAAGTAGTGCTGTTATAAATATATACGTGTATGTGTGTCATAGCAGAATGATTTATATTCCTTTGGGTATATATTCAGTAATGGGATTGCTTGGTCAAATGGTATTTCTGGTTCTAGATCCTTGAAGAATTGCCACACTGTCTTCCACAATGGTCGAACTGATTTACATTCCCACCAACAGTGTAGAAGCGTTCCTATGTTTCCACAGCCTCACCAGCATCTATTGTTTCTTGACTTTTTAATAATCACCATACAGACTGGCATGAGATAGTATCTCATTACGGTTTTGATTTGCATTTCTCTAATGATCAATGATGTTGAACTTTTTTTTCATGTTTGTTGGCTGCATAGATATCTTCTTTAGAGAAGTGTCTGTTCATATCCTTTGCCACTTTTTTATGGTTTTTTTTTTCTTATAAATTTGCTTAAGTTCCTTATAGGTTCTGGAATTAGACCTTTGTCGGATGGGTAGGTTGCAAAAATTTTCTCCCATTCTGTAGGTTGCCTGTTCACTCTAATGATTGTTTCTTCTTATTATTTTTTTTATTTTATTTATTTTTTTTACATTTGTATTTATTTATTTATTTTTATTGCATTTTAGGTTTTGGGGTACATGTGAAGAACATGCAAGATTGTTGCATAGGTACACACATGGCAGTGTGATTTGCTGCCTTCTTCCCCATCACCTATATCTGGCATTTCTCCCCATGCTATCTCCCCCCAACTCCCCACCCCCACTGTCCCTCTCCTATTTCCCCCTGACAGACCCCAGTGTGTGATGCTCCCCTCCCTGTGTCCATGTGTTCTCATTGTTCAACACCCACCTACAAGTGAGAACATGCTCTAATGATTATTTCTACAAAAAATACTTCTTACATAATAAGACTTGAAAATCAAAATACTCCTTGAACCATAGGCTTCAGAATGGAAGATGTATCAGCCGGCCTAAAAAACAACATTAGTCTCCTTGTGTATATCTATCAGAACTCTTGCAACGTCAATGAACAGTAATATTTTGAAAGGAATCTTTTTTCTGCACAGTAGGTCTCAGTGGTGGGTTTAACATATTCAGTAAACCATGCTGTAGAGATTCTGTAATCCAGGATTTCTTGCTCCATTTGTAGAGCACAGGCAGAGTAATTTTTGGAATGGTAAGTGAGCATTGACTTTGACTTAAAGTCATCAGCTGCATCAGTTTCTAACAAGAGAGTCAGCCTGTACTTTTAAGTTTTGAAATCAGGCATTGACTTCTCCTCTCTAGCTATGAAAGTCCTAGAGGGCATCTTCTTCTAATATAAGGCTGCTTCATCTACACTGAAAATCTATTGTTTAATGTAGCCACTTCCATCAGTGATCTTAGCTTAATCTTCTGGATAATTCGCTATAGCTTCCACATCAGCACTTGCTGCTTCATGTTGCACTTTTATGTAATAAAGACAGGATTAGGTTTCAACATGAATGTTGTGGGGGCCAGAAACACTCAAACCATAGCAAACCTCATGTAATATTTGCCTCCATCCTCCTCCACCATGACCATTATTCTCTTCCATTGCCAGATTTTTCTTCCTCTATAGTTTACTTCATAAGCTATATTTATATAATTATTTTTTTTTTCATTTGTAGAGTGTATATCTCTTCAGGTAGATGGCTAGCATTATTGATACGGAACCATACCTGTTGTATTCATAATTGATTTCCAACACATAACATAGGTCTGGAACACTCTCAAAAAATATTTGTTGACTCAAAATGAATTATATTACTTGATTGTGACCGTAGGTTTGACTCCCCACATTAGCACATTAGCTTGGCTACTAACCATGGTCATAGATTATATAAACATCTATCTATAAACATCTTTAAAATTCTCGTTCTTGAATTAAGGAGAAACAAGCAAGAGATTAAATATGGGTCAATTCAAAGTCTTTGCTAATTAAAAATCAACCCAAAGTTATGCCTCTCAGTAAGTTGCATTAAGTTGTTTCTCTGTCTGTCAGAATCAGATTTTACAGAAAATGTTTGTTGTGGATATGATGGCATTCAATTGACCTTGTTTCTTTATTAAAAACAGAACTTTTTGATAGAATACTGGAATGTCAACTCTAGCTTTCATGCATTTATGTTGTTGATAGATCAGGAATTTCAGCATCAGAGACAGCAATTATCTGGAGTTGCTAGTTACTTTTCTTGCAGAGATGAGCACCACGTATAAATATACCTTACATTTTTATAAACATAAATTTCTTAATATTACATAGAATTATAACTGGTAGATTATGCCTTGGAGAAAGGACTTAAGAATATTGTAAGTAAGAACCTAATATACATCGTATCCATACAAGATTTTTCTTTAATTTTTAGGCATTGTCATATAAATGATTTTTCAGATTTATAGTTTGAATAAAGAATTTAATTCACTGAATATGAGATATAGCTTTCAGCATAGCATGCAAGCTTCATTCTATCAGCAGTATTGTGCTCTGATTACTTAATAGAAGAATACAGTTACTCTACATTATTTGTGAATTCCATATTTGAAAATTCACCTACTTACTAAAATTTATTTGTAACCCCAAAATCAATACTGGTAGCATGTTTGTAATCATTTGAGGTCATTCACAGATATGCACAGAGTGAAAAACTTGAGTCACTTGAGAAGCAAGCTCTGAGCTGAGGCCAAATAAGGTTACACTCTGCCTTGTTGTTCCAGCTCTTGCACGTGAACAAGTGTCCTTTTTGAGGTCTGTTCAGTGAAGCCACTTTTTTACATTTTCTGCTTTTTGGTGGTAATATCATTGTTCAAAATAGCCCACAAATGTAGTGCAGAAGTGTTATCTAGTGTTCTTAACTGCATGAAGACAGTAATATGTCCTTCAAAAAAATATTGTGTTAGATAAGCTTCATTTGGGCATGAGTTATAATGCTATTGGCTATGAGATCAGTGTTAATTGATCATCAATATAGTGCATCCAGAAAAAGGAAGGGAAAATTCATCAATCTGTGAAAAAGGACACTCCAAAAAATGCTAAAGTAACATCTGTAAAGTGTGATAAAGCTATACAAAAAGTGTAAAAGTAGTTAAATTTGTAGTTTCATGAGACGATAACCAATATTTAAAAAGTGTATTGGAGACCACTGTTGTAAGGCTGAAAGCCAAAAAAAGAAAATTAGTCACACTATCCAGGGGTAGGAAAATTATAAACTTTTTGGGCAAGTGCTGGCTAACTTGCACAATTCAAAAGGCAATATGTGTGGGAAATACATGTTAAACTTGCAGACAAGGCGGGTTTTGCAGGTAAGGAGGCTGTGGAAGATGAACGTGATAATAAGCTTGATTCGATAATTTCATCATGTATACATTTATATCAAAACATCACATTGTACTTGTATCTTCTAAAGACATACAATTATTATTTGTCAATTAAAAATAAAATACATATGGAAAAAAAATTTTTAATAGCCACCAAATGTTATATGGGAAAAAAAATTCACGTGGAAAAGCAGGTTTTTAATGCTGATCAGTCTGATTTGTTTTATAAGGACATGGACTAATGAACCTACCTAATGCAAATGATATTTTGTTTGAGACGATGCTGTGACCAAAGGTTCATAGGAGCCCAACTTGTTATTTTAGGAATAATAGTTACATATTTGTTAATTTAATATTTACACCAACTTTATAGAACATAATTCCCTAAATAATGAGAATAACCATGTCTCTTAACTCAAGGAGGTCATAGTCTAGTGGATGAGAGGCATATCGGCAGACAGTTATGCAAATGGCATCTATTATGCACACAATATATATTTATTGAACAAATGAATAAATGAGTGAATAAAAAGGGCAATGAAAGAAATAAGTCTAAGATATGAGCTTTAGGAGGTACCTAACCCTGCCCTGAGAACTGAAATTGTGAATATCTTCCCAGAGAAAGGGGCCACTGAATTGAATATTTACATATTTAAAAAAGCTACTCAGGCAAAGAGAGGAACTGTGTGTACAAAAGTATGGAAGGAAGATAGTCTAGAAAGTTCAAGAAATTCCAAGATTAGTAGGGCTAGAACACAGGGAACTTGTAGGATAGTTTAAGTGTTAAGATGGGCAAGCCGTCTGGGGCTGGACCAGTAAGTTTAGATTTTATGCTAAAAGAAGTGGGGAATAGTAGAATATGAAAAGCATAGACCCTTCTCTACCGTTATCTTTTCTCCTAACAGAATTATGTCTACCTGTGTCTGATTTTGAAGTATCCATTGACGAGTCTTTAATTTTCTGTGTCAGTTTCACTTTCTGTTAGTGTTTAAGCTATATGGAATCTTCACTAGAAGTATAATTTTAAATGTTCATTTCTGATATTAAAAAAATCTCAAAATATTATAGGTAGTACACTGTAGTAGTTGAATAATTCTGAAAATACAGAAGTAATAAGAATACAGGTAAGATAAATACACTACACAAAGTAGATAATATATATATATGAGAATACATATATATATATAGCATATCATGTATATATAGCACATATTATATGTATTACATATTATATACAGTATGTAAATAATTATGGAACAATACTTAAATGCCCAGATACAGAATGCCCATTGCCTCTTTAAGCCAGTTAAGAACCTAAACCTAATTATTTGAACATCATGCACTTTTTTCCCTGGTTTGGAATTAAGTTAATAGAATGCTCTTGAGCTTGATTCAAATATTAGTATGTTTTAGGAAAAAAAAAAAAAAACTAGTTCAGGAGAAAGTGAGAGAAAGAAAGGGAGAAAGGAAGAAGGGAAGGAAGGGAGAGAGAAAAAATGTCCCCTAAAATGAAAAACAGGGCATCGCTTTCTTTCAAGCTGACTGATCAGCACCTTGTTGGGGAGATACATCCCCGTGGTGTTTGTCACCAGCTGGCTACTGTAGGCAGACATCAGGCAGCTGACGTTTTAAAGAGCAGCTACATGATGAAGCAAAAGACATTTGTCTCATACTTCTGAGAGACAAAGAAATGGAGAAGCATGTTCTCCTCCAGTGCACAAAAGGCAAAGATAAGTGCACATGCTATGAGGAAGCGATTGAGATTGAGAATTCATCTTTTGGGAGAAGAGGGAGAAAAAAGGCATATCCATCTTCACACAATGGCAGCTGCTACGAAGACAGGACAGATCGCAAGGGTTCTGTGCAACCAAGTATGATTAATGATGAAAGGAGAAGCCCAGAAGCTCTAAAACAATAGAAAAGCAAGACTTTCTTCATTTTCTTTTTTTTTTTTTTTTTTTTTTGAGACGGAGTTTCGCTCTTGTTACCCAGGCTGGAGTGCAATGGCGCGATCTCGGCTCACCACAACCTCCGCCTCCTGGGTTCAAGCAATTCTCCTGCCTCAGCCTCTTCATTTTCTTTTAGTCTTTGAGATGTGCATATGTGTTTAACATGTTTTATTCAAATACTTGATGCATTTTTTGCATCATTTAGTTCACTGTATTTTTACTCATGAGTCATTAGTATTGTGTTTAATATTCCATCTTGATAAAAGCTCAACAGAATGTAATGTGAGCAACGAAAGCACGTTCAAAGGAACTTTCTTCCTAAGACTTGTTACTAAAAACATTGCTCTCTTGGCCTAAATAATGAATAACATATGTCATGACCTTCAGTATGAAACAACTCTGTTTTCACAACAATAATTTAATAGAAAAGAACCATTTAATCATGAAACAGAAGAGCTCAACATAAAGCATAACCAAGGATTGCTTTCTGTC
This sequence comes from Alouatta palliata, assembly GCA_004027835.1. Lineage (NCBI taxonomy): Eukaryota > Metazoa > Chordata > Mammalia > Primates > Atelidae > Alouatta > Alouatta palliata. Next base: position 129,663 of record PVKV010003902.1, on the reverse strand, counting down.
AGGGGGCATTTATTTTCTTATTGCTTATTATGATATTATGACAATATTCCTGCTCACTATAAACATTTAGCGTCTTTACCACTGACTTTGCTGGTATACGGGAAAGAGTTGATTATAACAGTGAGAAAAGGCAAAAGCGTAGAGCTTTGAATAATATCAAGCAAATCTCAGAAACTGTTGGGGCAGGATTCACAAACCAATTATATACGTAAACCCCTAATAGTAGGTAAATTATAGATCTTTTTTTAACTAGAACAATCATTTGTTCTATAAAGAGTATTTCTTCTCCTTCAAACAATTCAAATGAAATATAGCAAAATATAGGCTAATAGCAGTAATTATTTGTCATTTTTAAAGAGTAATATAAAATAATTTTCTATTTTTAATAAAAATGACTAATTTATTATTTCTTAGTACTTTTTAATGCATGTGTTTAATTATCCCAACAACCCTTTGAGATAAAAACAGCTTATTATCTTCATATTTTTAGATGAAAAAACTGAGTTACAGAAAGAGAATACTTTTGCCAAAGTCACACAAGCTAGAAAACTTAAGAGCTGGGATTTAAGTGCAGTTTCACTCTACAGGTAAACTCACAACTACCAAATACACAAATTGTATTATAACCTCTTGAAAACTAGTTATTCAAACTCAATATATTTTTCTAAAAAAATTATGTTTTAAAACACCATCACCCTCACTTTACAAAATAAGAACTTCCAAAATCATAAATTAATATTTTAGGATTTTAATAAAACATTACACTTGAGGCACACTTGGTATTCCATCACAGATATTTTTTTAATTTCTTTATTTTTAATTTTTGTGGGCACATAGTAGGTATATATATTTATGAGGTATATGAGATACTTTGATACACACATGCCATGAATAATAATCACATCAGGGTTAATGGGATATTCATCACCCCAATCATTCATCTTTTCATCACAGACATTTTTATCAAGAATTCTTAAAGGTCTGTTGCCTCACAGTTTCTAAAAGGATATTTTATTCTGGAAAACAGAGACTTCCTTCTAACTCTTTCATGTAGCCAGAAAGAATGATAGCACATAAAACTAGACTATATTCAGGATTTCATACAAAACTACTTATTCAATTTAATATATTTTACTCTGTTTACTATGTAACTGAGATGTAACATAGTTACATCTTGTGCAAACCAGCTGTGTAAACCAGCTCACCTTACTTAATCTATCCACTTAAAAACAAACAAGCGACACAAAATGTAGACTAAGACCTCCTAGACAAAAGAGAACTTAATGAAAAGGGAATAGGATTACCAGAAAGAATGACTAGTATGATTTTACAGTAAAAAAATCTAAGAATCATTTGTATGAGTTAATACATATAAAATGCTCTTAATACTTAATAGAAATAAAACTCTATAAAGAACTCTTATTCTTCAATAATATTAACTTTTTAATCGTTGAATTTGACAATCTATTCAGATTAATCTAGTACAGATTTATGATGTTGAGACATAAAAACTTGCATAAAACCAAATCAATACAATGAAAACTCCCAAGTCACGTGCAGAGCATCTGAGTAATGGCTTTCCAATAGACACACTGAACTGGACCTCTGGGATGTGTGTCCAGGACCAGCTCTGCCACTTGAAACCTTGGATGGCTATGTCAGAGCCCTGAGCTTGAGTTTTCATTTGTAGAATTAGTAAGTGAAATAGATAATTTAGAGTCCCTTCCAAGTGTGGAATTCTACATTTCTAGCGTTTAGTGGTAGCAATCATAAAGAGAACCCTGAATGTAAGTGGACCAGTGAACTCAAAGTCAAAGCATTCAGGTTTTATTCCTAGGTTCAGGAAAGGGAATAAGGAAAGGGCTGTTGGGACAAATACTTAGGAAGCCATTAGAGAGTGATCTGCTATGATAGTGTGAGTTATTGAGGTGGTGTTTATTCATAAACCAGTGCTCCTGACTTGATTTGTTAATTCAGCTTATTAGTTCAGGTAAATACTTTGATGAAACAGAAAAAACAAGCAAAAGAATCAAACCTGTCAACATGTAAACAGACTGAAATATAAGAATTTCTTACTCTGCCTATTCAATTACATTCAAATTTCTTCATACAATTTCATTTCCTTTGATTTATTGACTATAAATTTGCACTTAACCCAGTAATAGTAGCTTTGTAATATGCAATAACTAAGTATATTTGCACGTACTTTTGTGTAAGTGTGGTGAGGGGTTGGAGGATGATTTAAGGTAATTTTGAATATTTTGCCATTAAATTCCCTAAACTTTTCATCTTTATCTAAACCTATCTGTATATACGGCTGTGCCCCCACCCAGATTTCATCTTGAATTGTAGTTCCCATAATCCCCATGTGTCATGGGAGGGACCCAGTGGGAGGTAACTAGATCATAGGGGCAGTTCCCCCATGCTATTCTCATGATGGTGAGTAAGTTCTCACAAGATCTGATGGTTTTATAAGGGGCTTCCCCCTTCTCTGGTTTCTCATTCTTCTCCTTCCTGCTGCCATGTAAAGAAGGACGTGTTCATTTCCCCTTCCACCATGAATGTAAGTTTCTTGAGCCTCCCCAGCCATGCTGAACTGTAAGTCAATTAAACCTCTTTCCTTCATAAATTACCCAGTCTTGGGTATTTCTTCAGAGTAGTGTGAGAAGGGATTAACACAGTGGCAAAATAAATGGAGAAATTGTCATTAAATAATTTATCAAAAGAGTGATTTACTTTCATAAAACCAAATATATGTCATTGACAATATTTTTAGTAAGGTGATCAAGTTTTTGATGTGTAAATATACTTCTTTTATTTTATTTTTATTTTTATTATTTTTGAGATGGAGTCTCGCTCCCATTGTGCATACTGGAGTACAGTGGCGTGATCTCGGCTTACTACAACCTCCACCTCCCTGGTTTAAGCAATTCTCCTTCCTCAGCCCCCAGAGTAGCTGGGATTACAGGCATGTGCCACCACGGCTGGCTAAATTTTTGCATTTTGTTTAGTAGAGATGGGGTTTCACCATATTGGCCAGCCAGGTCTCGAACCCTTGACCTCAGGTGATATACCTGCCTTCCCCTCCCAAAGTGCTAGGATTACATGCATGAGCCACCACACCCGACCAATATACTTCTTTTAAAATCATTACTGTAATCCTGAAAAATGCTAAGAGTAAAGTGTTCTCACCACAAAAATGATATCTATGTTAGGTGATGCATGTGTTCATTAGCTAGATTTAGTCATTTCACAGTATATATAGACTTTGAAACATAATGCTGTACATGAAAATACATTACAATTAACTGTACATTTTTAAATAATTTTTTAATTTAGAAATTTAAATAAACGCAATTTAAAAAAATTAACTGGCAGACTAAAGCATGTCGTACAATTTTGTAAAATGTACTGTATGTTTGAGATACATTAAAGCAAAAATTCTTATTTTTCTTTTATTATATATGTGAGTACACATAAAAAGCTCATTTTTGCCATATATAGCTAAGAACTAGATGTACTGCCTTATATTTTGCTGTAAATTGTTTCCCTTTCAGCTTTTTCTATTGCTTATTTGTTGAATTAGCTGGGATTATTTTGGCTGTGAGGGACAGAAACCCAACACAAACTAGCTTACAACAGAAAAAGAGTCATTATCTCTTATTAGAAAGTCTAAGGCTTCAGGCAGGGTCAGGTCCTGCGCTCTGCATCTCTCTGTCTTTATTCTGCTTTTCTCTCTGGCTTTTTGTCCCAGCAGCTAGAAAAGAAGGCTGTTGGCATTCCAACTAGATGGTCTTCACAGCATGTGATCCAGGACAAAGAAAAAGCCTCTCTTCCTGCATCCACTTATCAAATGTTAGAGAAGCCTCTTATCGAATATTATTATGAACAGGTAGATCTGTTTGGTCAGCCTGTGTTGGTAGCTACACAAACAAAGGAAACTAGGTAGGCAAAGGCAATGTGCATAGTCCACCCATGGACAGAATAGTAATTACGTCAGGTTAGTTACCAACTGGAGAACATAAAATGCTGCAGAGAAACAAGGGCAATGCCTCTGGTAACTAGCAGGGAAAAGCATTCCACCAAAATATGAGCGGTACAAGTTAGAATTGCTTTAAATCTATTTCTTTAAAACTAAACACCATTTTGGCCTAATGCATAGTTTTAATTAAATTTAAACTTTGAAACTGAATTGTTCAAAACTGATAATTTGCACATCTTATCAAGAAAAATAACTTGCTTTAATTCATTTTTGTAACATTTAGTTTTACACACATAAATATATATCTTCATATTTCCATGCAGAGTAAAGCTAGGCAAAATATTTTCTGAGTCTGACCCTTTAATGTAAATTACCTCACTTGGCATTTTTGCACATGATAAAAATCAAACCAACCAACTTTGTGATTAAATAATCAAAGTAGCAAATGTATGGATAAGACCATTAGTAGCTGCCTAAGTAAGTTAATTCCGAGTTTGATATCATTTCTCCTGTAAATATTTTTATTTGGAGACTCTTGTCTTTCTATTGTTTTTGCTGTATGGTTCAAATACTAAATACATCCAGACTTTTGGTTCTAAAGTTGCTGCCTGAACAACACAGCAGGTAGGGGTGCCAATTCCCATGCAGTCAAAAATCCACATATAATTCTTGACTTCTCAGAAGCGTAACTACTAATAACCTACTGCTGATCAGAAACCACAGTAATACCATAAACAGTTGATTAACACATATTTGATATGTTAAATATGTTATATACTGTATTCTTTTAATAAAGCTAGAGAAAAAAGCATTAAGAAAATATATTTACTATCCATTAAGTGGAAGTGATCATAATAAAGGCCTTCATCCTGCTTGTCTTCACATTGAGTAGGCGGAGGAGAAGAAGGAAGAAGAGCGTTGCTGTCTCAGGGGTAGCAGAGATAAAAACGGTAGAAGAGGAGGCAGGAGGGACAGGCACATTTGATTTATCTTTACAGAAATATGTCATAATTTCTATCTGATGCTTTTGCTTTTTTATTTCTCTAAAAATGTTTCTGTATGATAGCAATTATTCTTCTACTGCTTGCTTTAGTTTCAATGCCCATATCATGGAAGGGTCCATGTTGTAAAAGAATTCAAAAGCAGTTTTGAGTAATCAGAACCCTCTGCCAAATCGTTCAAAGTCAATTTGTTTTCTGGCACTGCTTCTTCTACATGTTCTTTGTCATCACCTGCCACTGGACCAGAAGCACACATCTACACCAAGTCTCCCATTAATTTTTCTATTAATTAGAGATACCTTAATACAGTTGTCTATTAAGCTCTTGAACTTCTCCAAGATCCTATATTGAAACCTTCACCTGCTGCCTTTTTTGCCATATCCATAATCTCTTTTATAATTCCCTTGATTGGCTTTGTCATAAATCTTGTGAAGTCATGCATATCTGGACACAGTTGTTTCCAGAAGGAATTTGTTGTATTAGGTTTAATGGCTTTCAGAGCTTTCTCTATGACAATGATGACATTTTTTAGTGGTCTAATCATCCAGACTTTCAGGTTGCTCTCTCTATTGGGATTCTCTTCCATAGCACTGACAATTCTTTCCATAGAGTGCTGTGTGTAATCAGCCTTAAAGATCCTTATAACATTCAGAGGTGAATTAGAGACATCATGTTTCCCTAAAAACTATGTAGACTACTTCAACACAAGTAGACTACTGCAACACCTTTAGTGTTTGACTCATGCTACTCTGGGTGGCTAGTGGCATTGCTCAATATCAAAAGAACTTTAAAAAGCAGTCCCTGAAGCCGGGCGCGGTGGCTTACGCCTGTAATCCCAGCACTTTGGGAGGCCGAGGCGGGCGGATCATGAGGTCAAGAGATCGAGACCATCCTGGTCAACAAGGTGAAACCCCATCTCTACTAAAAATACAAAAAAAAAAAAAAATTAGCTGGGCATGGTGGCGCACGCCTGTAGTCCCAGCTACTCGGGAGGCTGAGGCAGGAGAATTGCTTGAACCCTGGCAGCAGAGGTTGCAGTGAGCCGAGGTCGTGCCACTGCACTCCAGCCTGGTGCCTGATGATGAGTGAGACTCTGTCTTAAAAAAAAAAAAGCAGTCCCTTCTAGGTATGGTACTTCCTGACTTCAGAGACAAAGCATTAATGGGACCAACTCAGAATAAGTGTTCTCAGTGTACAGGCTTTCCTATTGCACAGCCAAAAGACTGGCAGCTAGTGTTTAGCTTTTCCCTTTTAGCCCTAGTAGCTTAGCAGCTTTATAGGCAATGGTAGTCCTGATCATAAACACAACTGCATTTGCATAAATAGTTACATTAGCTTTTCTTTTCTGCCTGAAATTCTGGTGCTTGCTTCTAGTCCTTACTAATAAGTGTTCTTTGTGGCATTTTTTTCCCCCCAAATAGGGCACTTGTCTGAATTAAAAACCTATTCAAGCAGATATGCTTTCTCCTCAATGATTTTCTTAATGGCATCTGCAAACTCATCTGAAGAAGTTGCTTCTCCTGTTAGCCTGATGTTTTTTTAAGCCAAACCACTTTCTAAAATCACCAAACCATCCTTTGCTGGCATTAAATTCTCCAGCTTTATATCTATCACCTTCCTTTTGCTTTAAGTTGTCATATAATGACTAAACTTCTTCTCAAATCATAGCAATGCTGCATCCACATAAAAGGTGAATTTTCAATATGAGATTAAAAGGTATTTTGTAGAAAGTACAAAGTTTTTATGCCCGCTGGCCTAACTGCAACAATAGCTTCACAAATTTCCTTCTTTTTTATTTTTTTTCCCACAGTGGTTTTATGCTGTGTTCATTTATCTTGAAATAGCAGCAACCACAACTGCAGATTTCAATCTATGGTACATAGCAAGCAATTAGACTTTTTCTTGTAATGCCATGACTTTTCTCTGCTCCTTGGAAACACTTCCAGCATCACTAGTGACACTTCATATGGGTCCCATAGCATTATTCAAGGTTTGCAATAAAGATGAAAAATATGCAAGACCCACAGGAGATAACGTTTTACTGCAATATGCAATTTACTGGAGAGATGAACTGCTCATGCAGTGATGGTTAGGTCACGTTGCATTTTAAGTGGATACTCAAAACACTTAAGCTTACCTCAATAGCCAGAAGACGTAGCTACAGAATTACTACGGTAGTATTTTCTGCTGTTAATTTCAGTGCAGTTATGATTTAATACCACATCTTTACATTTGTTTACATTTCTCTCAACTATTAATGTCACCATGTACCATGTGTCTTAAAGTGTGACTGTAACTTTTGATAAATTTCAACATTCTATAACAGATTTGTGTATATTTTATGGCAATATATAAAATAGACTAGTATCTACATATATGTTATGCATTGATGACATATCTTTTTCATAGTTTTTTTTCAATATTTCTGGGCTATGTGGTTTTCCTGTGAGTTTTTTTCAAACTGTCACAACTTCAATAAATATTTCAATATATTTATTGAAAAAAAATCCATATACAAGAGGACCCATATAGTTCAAACCCTTTTTGTTCAAGGTCCTGCTATATTTTTATATTCAATGACATTAATTATGAAAAACAAAACTTATAAAAATATTTCTCATTAAAATTCCCTTTGTAAAACTCCTACACCCAGAAAGTAATTTTGTCTTACACTTTCTTTTGAAATTCAAAACTGAATTTTGAAACACTTTCCCAACTTCATTAATATTGCCATGCTTCCCAACTGGTATTTCTTTGTTTGTTTTATCTAAAATACTAAAGAAATTAGTGGCGGTGGTGGGGATTTTTGTGCATCTTTATCATGCCTATGAAAATTTTACAAACTTGGTATCCCTCTTAATCTCACTCCTCTAGTACCCCTTAAAGTGTAACTTTGAAAGTGTAATTTTAGAGATACTGAGCTTGAAAGGGCTTTTGAAATATTTCATTTCTGAGCTGAGTCAAAAATAGGCATGTTTGTTAAAATAAAAAAAAAAATCCGCTCACAAAGAAGCTTGTCTGGGAAAAGTATTCTTCAAAACTGCTTTCAGAAAGCCTCTGTTCCAATTCATGGAGCTTATTGTTCTGATCTCAGAGCTCAGTCCCTGCGGCTTGAATTTCTTTTCAAAATTGTTTAATGACTTTTAAGACTGTGTTTCTTGCTAAGTCTTGTGAGCTTCCAGTGTCAATGTTTGCCTTTTGATTCCTGTTATTGAGTTCACTTTTGTGCTCCTGACCCATGATAAAACAAGGACCAGAACTGTCCAGCTGTTTGTAAAATATGTGTTCATCTAACTCAAGACCCTTGAGTACATGTGTGACTTAGAAATTAGGCTTTTCCTCACTAAATCTACTTGTGACATTTGTCAAATATTTTTATATATCCAACTCCTTTTGCTATGATTTTGGATAAAATAGATGTGATATCTTGCAAATGCTGCCATGTGACTAACTATATCATACTTAACACACCGAGCAGAAATTAAGGGAAATTAAGTACAAAGTTTATAGTACAATCATTTACAGATCACATTTTCTTTTACTACCAAGAGAAATAAACCACATTTCAATATTTCTATCATGCTTAAGCTATGTTAGAAAATGTACTTAAGAAAATAACTTTGTGTTTTCCCATGACTAACTGGGCTGCCTGGATGGTTATGTTATCTTTAAATGTTAAAATCCTGTGGTTGCATCCAGAAGTTAGTAACAATTCTGAAGAGCCCTGTCTTCTTAGAACCAAGGGACATTCCTTTCTTAGCACAGTCCTAACAATCCTGAAATCCTATAAGGACTATTTATTTTAACTATATTTGATGGTCAGTAGCAGACTCGACTCCAAGCCTGGTAATTAGATAGTGGTTGGGTCTGCATCACCACTACTAGACCAGAAATTCTGAATATGTGTTATTCCTGTAGGATTGGGAAAGGGTGGCTAATTAGTTGAGTTTCCTATTTCCCTTCTACTTCAATGTCTCATCTTCATCTGTGCAGAGTTCAGAAATCTAATTTTATTGGTTGTTCTAGGTTAACCTGTTGATTTACAAATCTAAGTGCATGTGGAAGATTTATCAGTCATATTACTAACTCGTTATCTTGTAGTGAGAAATATCATTCCAATTAAATGGAAACAATTTTATCAGCTAGTCAGTGCATGCTCTTCTCAATTTTGACACAGTGGAAACTTGTTTAAATTCAGAAGGTGGTATCTTAGTCTGTTTGTACTGCTGTAACAAAATACCATAGACTGTATAACTTATGTACAGGGAGAAGAGTGGAATGCATTGCCGGAGGAAAATATTAAATATCCAGCATAGTTCCCATATTACCCACCAAAATGTATTGATCTCCATTTCTTTCTTGTTTTCCACTGTCAGACAGAAGTCCGGGAATTGTACTATGTTCCTTTCATTAAGAGGAAAGCCTAGACTATTTGGATCTTGACATTATCTGATGTCACTTCAGGCGATAGCACATCTGAGGTGTTGCTTCATGTTGCTAACAGTCACATTAGCCTCACTCTTACGTGTAGTAAAGCTAGAATTTTATGTGTCTGTTTCCCCACTACTTGAGGACAAGTACCATATCCAATTCCTATTTGCATTCTACAGTTGTCTAGTATTTAGGGATTGCTCAAAAATGTTTGCTAAATTGGACTCATTATTTTATTCAGTTGTCACTCTCACTAACACTCTAGTACTGAACAGAGTTTCTCTCTCACAGGCAGTCCCAGAATAGCACAAATCTGTCTTTTTCCTTTTGCAGTATTCTAGATCCTCAAAAACTTCACTTGTCCCTTATAATCACACCACTGCTTGCCTTTGTTTAACATATCCCCATGACATGTTATAATTTCCCAGTTTGCAACTTACTTTTTATTAATTTTATTTTATGTTGCTTCCTGGTGACATGTAGAAAGATACCTTAATCTCATCAGTAATGTGTTTTCAAATTATATTTTAGTGTACGTTAATTTTGGAAGATGTTTTGTAGACTGTTAGTAGCATCAAAAGCTTGTTGATGTTTTTAGTATCATTTCAAGAAACTGACCTTAATCTGTGTTATATCTGGCGTATAAAAAGTTCCCAGTTAGATGGATAAACAGAAGAACAAGTGAATAAGTGAATGCATGTTTGAATTAATGAGTTAATTATTAACAGGAATCTAAGGATTGACTATCACAGGTCATGCCTGGACATTGCCTGCATAACAGCAGTCATAGGTGAGATAAACAGAGCCATGGACACAGACTAACTGTGCACAGTAAGTTGGGGCTTTAAGGGAGACTCAACTTCTGATTCTGGAGAAAGTGCATGTAAAGAGTAGAAAACTATATGTAAAGGCTATAGGGAAATACGAACAATGATGATCCAAGAATGTAATCATATCAGGCTAGCAGAGATTCCTACACATGTAACAGAGAATAGGAACTTGGAATTCTGAGACAAGTGAATTTTTAAATACATGTCAATTGGTGTGTGTATACAGCCAGGATACCTATCAGCCAGCAACCAGGCTCCAGGTACCAGTTTAGCCCATAATTGAGTCTCATCCCAGAAGGGGTCTAGGTTTAATGTCAAAGGGCCGTGGGGAATAATGTGAGACTCCCGTCCTGGAGAGCTAAGCAGATTCCTGATCAGGCATCTGCAACAAATTTTGGAACTAAACATAAAGTAAAACAAATATCACAATATAAGTTTGAAGCCAAAGTGGGAGAATTTTGTGAAAAAAGACATTTCCTCTGGCATTAAAGATGGTTAGCATTTACCATTCAGAAGTGAAGGGGAAGGAATATCAGGTAGAGGGAACAGCATGAATCAAGTTGCCTACATTCTAAATCCTGGCAGTTTGACCATAAAAAAAGTTAATTAATGTCTCAATTCTTCCATTTCTTTATCTGTGAAATGGGTATCATAAAAATATCTACATCAAAGGATCCTTATTAGGATTATATGTAAAAGGTTTAACAGAGTACGCTTGCAAAAGTAAACATATAACAAAAATACCACAGACTGGATGACTTAAACAACAGAAATTTCTTTTCTCATAGTTCTGTAGGTTAGAACTCCAAGATCAAGGTGTTTTCAGAGTTGATTCCTTCTGAAGCCTCTCTGTTGGCATGAAGAACTTCTCACTGTGGTCTTTCTTGACATGGCATTTCCTCCAAATGTACATTCATTCTATATCTTTCTGTGTGCCCAATTTTCCTCTTCCTCTTTTCAAATGTTATTACAGGAAACCAGGCAGATTGGATGTACCATCCTAAAAAACTGCTTCTTTTTAGTGTAATCACCTCTGTAAGGCCCTATCTCCAAATATAGTCATACTGTGAGATACTGGGTATCAGGGCTTCAGCATGTGAATTTTAGGGAAAACACAATTCAGCTCATAACAGATAAATGCTGTCTAAGAGGGCAGGTGGCCAAAAAGCAGAAGGTAAGGACAATAACTCTTCTTGAGAAGGGATCCAAGATGGTCAAATAGGAACAGCTCCGGACTGCAGTTCCCAGTGAGAACAATGCAGAGGGCACGTGATCACCACATTTCCAAACAAGTTTTTACTGCCCACAGATGAGGAGATTCCTGGGCTGAAAAGTGCCATGAGTTTCCAGCACAGCTGTTTCAGCCAGCACAACAGGTATCCTCAAAAAATTCACGCAATTCTGGGCAGCCATTTCAACTGGTGCCTGGAATGCCTAGGAGACAGAGCCACCCATAAAATGGAACAAAAGGGGGCTGAAACAGGGAGCCAGGTGATCTGGCTCAGCGGTTCCCACCCCCACAAAGACCAGCAATCTAAAACACTCTGGATTGAGAGTTTTGCAACAAGCACAGCTGGACACGGGACAGTCCAGCTCTGTGGGGGAAGAGCATCTGTCATTACTGAGGCAGTCCACCACTACTGAGGCAGTCTGCCATTACCAAGGCAATCCGCCATTACTGAGGCAGACCGCCATTACTGAGACAGTTCTAACTATACTTCTGGAAACAAAACCGCAAGGAAGTTCACACAGCAGCTGGGCAGAGCCCATGTCAGCTCAGCAATGCCTCTGCTGGCAGACTCTGACTAGACTACCTCCTTGCTGGACAGAGCATCTCTGAAAAAAGACAGCAGCATGTCAGGAACTTATAAATAAAGCCACACCTTCCCAGGACAGAGCACCTGGGAAAAGAGGTGGTTTTGAGTTCCTCTGCAGCAAACTTAAAAGTAACTGCCCAATAGCTCTGAATGGAACAACGGAGTTCCTAGTACAGCACTTGAGCTCCTATAAGTGACAGACCGTCTCCTCAAGCAGCTCCCCAAGTCTCGTACATCCAAAGAGACACCTCATAAAGGAGAGCTCAGGCTGATATCTGGTGAGTATCCTTCTGGTACGAAGACAATAGGAGAAGAAACTGGCAGCAACCCTTACTGTTCTGCAGCCACTGGAGGTGATCCCCAGGAAAGCAGGGTCTGGAGTGCACTGCCAGCAGTTCTACAGCAGAGAAGCCTGATTGTTAGAAAGAAAACTACAAAAAACAGAAAGAAATAACTTCAACAACAACAAAAAGATGTCCACTCAGAGACCTCACTGGAAAGTCACCAACTACAAAGACCACAGGTAGATAAATCCACAAAGATGGGAAGAAACCAGTGCAAAAAGGATGAAAACACCAAAAACCAGAATGCCTCTCCTCGTCCAAGGGATCACAACTCCTCACCAGTAAGGGAACAAAAGCTGGATGGAGAATGAGTCTGATGAATTCACAGAAACAGGCTTCAGAAGGTGGGTAATAACAAATTTCTCTGAGCTAAAAGAACATGTTCTAACCCAATGCAAAGAAACTAAGAACCTTGACAAAAGGTTAGATGAAAGGCTAACTAGAATGACCAGCTTAGAGAAGAATATAAACGACTTGATGGAGCTGAAAAACACAGCCTGAGAACTTCGCAAAGCCTGAGAATTTGAAAAGTGAAATGGATCAAGCAAAAGAAAGGATATCAGAGATTGAAGATCAACTCAATGAAATAAAATGAGAAGACAAGACTAGAGAAAAAAGAGTGAAAAGAAATGAACAAAGCCTCAAAGAAACATGGAATTATGTGAAAAGACCTAATCTACATTTGATAGGTGTACCTTAATGTGACCAAGAGAATGAATCCAAGCTGGAAAACACTCTTCAGGATATTATCCAGGAAAACGTCCCCAACCTAGCAAGGCAGGCCAACATTCAAGTCCAGGAAATACAGAGAACACTACAGAGATACTCCTCAAGAAGAGCAACCCCAAGGCACATAATGATCAGATTCACCAGGGTTGAAATGAAGGAAAAAATGCTAAGGGCAGCCAGAGAGAAAGGTTGGGTTACCCACAAAGGGAAGCCTATCAGACTCGTAGTGGATCTCTCGGCAGAAACCCTACAAGCCAGGAGAGAATGCAGGCCAATATTCAACATCCTTAAAAAAAAGAACTTTCAACCTAGAATTTCATATTCAGACAAACTAAGCTTCATAAGCAAAGGAGAAATACAATCCTTTATGGACAAGCAATTGTGGAGAGATTTTGTCACCACCAGGCCTGCCTTACAAGAGCTCCTGAAAGAAGCACTAAACATAGAAAGGAACGACCAGTACCAGCCAGTCCAAAAATGCACCACATAATAAAGAGCATCAACACAATGAAGAAACTGTGTCAACTAAAGGGCAAAACAACCAGGTTGCATCAAAATGGCAGGCTCCAATTAAGACATAACAATATTAACTTTAAATGTAAATGGGCTAAATGCCCCAGTCAAAAGACACAGACTGGCAAATTGGATAAAAAGTCAAAACCCATTGGTGTGCTGTATTCAGGAAACCCATTACACATGCAAGGATACACACAGGCTCAAAATAAAGGGATGGAGGGAGATATACCAAGCAAATGGAGAGCCAAAAATAGCAGGAGCTGCAATCCTAATCTCTCATAAAATAGACTTTAAACCAACTAAGATCAAAAGAGACAAAGAAGGGCATAACATAATGGTAAAATGATCAATGCAACAAGAAGAGCTAGCAATCCTAAATATATAGGCACCCAATAAAAGAGCACCCAGATTCATAAAGGAAGTTCTTAATGGTCTACAAAGAGACTTAGACTCTCTCAGAATAATAGTGGGAGACTTTAACACTCCACTGTCAATATTAGACAGATCAACGAGACAGAAAATTAGCAAGGATATCTAGGACCTGAACTCAGATCTGGACCAAGCAAACCCAATAGACATCTACAGGACTGTCCACCCTAAATCCACAGAATATATATTTTTCTTAGCACCTTATCGCACTTACTCTAAATTGACCACATAATTGGAAGTAAATCACTCCTCAGCAAATGCAAAAGAACAGAAATCATAACAAACAGTCTTTCAGACCACAGTGAAATCAAATTAGAACTCAGGATTAAGAAACTAACTCAGAATCACACAACTTCTTGGAAACTGAACAACTGGCTCTTGAATGTTGACTGGATAAACAATGAAATGAAGGCAGAAATAAAGATGTTCTTTGAAACCAATGAGAACAAAGACACAATGTACCAGAATCTCTGGGACACATTTAAAGCAGTGTCTAGAAGGAAATTTATAGCAATAAATGACCACATGAGAAGCAAGGAAAGATCTTAGACAACCTATCATCAAAATTGAAAGAGCTAAAGGAGCAAGATCAAAAAAACTCAAAAGCTAGCAGAAAACAAGAAATAACCAAAATCAGAGCAGAACTGAAGGAGATAGAGACACAAAAAAATCCTTCAAAAAATTAAGAAATCCAGGAGCTGGTTTTTTGAAAAGATCAACAAAATAGACAGGCCACTAGCCAGATTAATAAAAAAGAAAAGAGAGAAGAATCAAATAGATGAAATAAAAAACGATAAAGGGGATATCACCACTGATTCCACAGAAATACAAACTACCATCAGAGAGTATAACAAACAACTCTATGCACATAAACTAGTAAACCTAGAAGAAATGGATAAATTCCTGGACACTTGCACCTCCCAAGACTAAACCAGGAAGAAGTTGAAACCCTGAATAGACCAATAATGAGAGCTAAAATGTAGGCAGCAATTAATAGCGTACCAACGAAAAACAGCCCAGGTCCAGATGGGTTCAGGGCAGAATTCTACCAGACATACAAAGAGGAGCTGGTACCACTCCTTCTGAACTCTTCCAAACAATCCAAAAAGAGGGAATCCTTCCCAAATCATTTAATGAGACCAAAATTATTCTGATATCAAAATCCGGCAGAGACTTAACAAAAAAAGAAAACTTCAGGCCAATATCCATGATGAACATAGATGCAAAAGTCTTCAATAAAATACTGGCAAACCAATTGCAACAGCACACCAAAAAGCTTATCCATCACAATCAAGTAGGCTTCATCCCGGGGATACGAGGCTGGTTGAACAAATGCAAGTCTATAAACGTAATCCATCACATGAACAGAATCAAAGACAAAAACCACATGATTATCTCAATAGATGCAGAGAAGGCCTTTGACAAAATTCAACAGCTGTTTTTGCTAAAAACTCTCAAGAAACTAGATATCAATGGAACATATCTCAAAATAATAAAAGCTATTTATGACAAACCCACAGCCAATATCATACTGAATGGGCAAAAACTGAAAGCATTCCCTTTGAAATCTGGCACTAGACAAGGATACCCTCTTCTCACCACTCCTATTCAATATGGTATTGGAAGTTCTAGCCAGAGCAATCAGGGAAGAAAAATAAATAAAGGGTATTCAATTAGGAAAGGAGGAAGTCAAATTGTCTCTATTTGCAGACAACATGATTGTATATTTAGAAGATCCCATCATCTCAGCCCAAAATTTCCTTAAACTGATAAGCAACTTCAGCAAAATCTCAGGATACAAAATCAATGTGCAAAAATCACAAGCATTTCTATACACCAATAACAGACTAAAAGCCAAATCAAGAATGAACTCCCATTCACAATTTTTACAATGAGAACAAAATATCTAGGAATATAACTAACACAGGATATAAAGGACCTATTCAAGGAGAACTACAAACCACTGCTCAAGGAAGTAAGAGAGGACACAAACAGATGGAAAAACATTCCATGCTCATGGTTAGGAAGAATCAATATTCTAAAAATGGCCACAATGCCCAAAGTAATTTACAGAGTCAATGCTACCTATGACGCTCTTCACAGAACTGGAAAAAACTACCTTAAACTTCATGTGGAACCAAAAAAGAGCCCACAGAGCTGAGACAATCCTAAGCGAAAACAACAAAGCTGGAGGCATCAGGCTACCTGACTTCGAACTATACTATAAGGCTACAGTAATCAAAACAGCTTGGTACTGGTACCAAAACAGAGGTACAAACCAATGGAACAGAACAGAGGCCTCAGAGGCAATGCCACGCATCTACAACCATCTGATCTTTGACAAATTTGACAAAAACAATCAACGGGGAAAGGATTCCCTGTTTGATAAATGGTGTTGCAAAAACTGGCTAGCCACGTGCAGAAAGCAGAAACTGGACCCCTTCCTGTCACTTTACACTAAAATTAACTCCAGATGGATTAAAAACTTAAACATAAGACCTAACACCATAAAAACCCTAGAAGAAAACCTAGGCAAAACCATTCAGGACATAGGCATAGGCAAGGACTTCATGACAAAAACACCAAAAACATTGGCAACAAAAGTCAAAATAGACAAATGGGATCTAATTAAACTCCAGAGCTCCTGTACAGCAAAAGAAACAATCATTAGAGCGAACCAGCAACCAACAGAATGGGAAAAATTTTTTGCAATCTATCCCTCTGAAAAAGGGCTAATATCCAGAATCCACAGGAACTAAAACAGATTAACAACAAAAAAAAAAAAAAAAAAAAAAAACAGACCCATTCAAAAGTGGGTAACAATTATGAACAGACACTTTTCAAAAGAAGACATATATGAGGCCAACAAACATATGAAGAAATGCTCATCATCACTGATCATTAGAGAAATGCAAATCAAAACCACATGGAGATACCATCTCATGCCAGTTAGAATGGCAATCATTAAATATCTGGAGACAATAGATGCTGGAGAGGAATGGGAGAAATAGGAACACTTTTACACTGTTGGTGGGAGTGTAAATTAGTTCAACCATCGTGGAAGACAGTGTGGAGATTCCTCAAAGACCTAGAAATAGGAATTCCATTTGACCCAGCAATTCCATTACTGGGTATATATCCAAAGGATTATAAATCATTCTATTATAAAGACACATGCACACGTACATTCATTGCGGCACTGTTTACAATAGCAAAGAACCTGGAACCAACAACCCAAACACCCATCAATGATAGACTGGACTACGAAAATGTGGCACATGTACACCATGGAATACTATGCAGCCATAAAAAACGATGAGTTCGTGTCCTTTTTAGGGACATGGATGAATCTGGAAACAGTCATTTCTCCACAAACTGATG
Organism: Alouatta palliata; assembly: GCA_004027835.1. Taxonomy (NCBI): domain Eukaryota; kingdom Metazoa; phylum Chordata; class Mammalia; order Primates; family Atelidae; genus Alouatta; species Alouatta palliata. The sequence goes on along the minus strand of PVKV010003902.1, from coordinate 112,203 downwards.
CAAGAACAGAACATCAAACACCACATGTTCTCAATCATAGGTGGGTGTTGAACAATGAGAACACATGGACACAGGGAGGGGAGCATCACACACTGGGGTCTGTTGGCAGGGATTAGGGAGGGACAACAGGGGGTAGGGAGGTTGGGGTGGGATAACATGGGAAAAATGCCAGACATAGGTGACAAGGGGATGGAGGCAGCAAACCACATTGCCATGTATGTTCCTATGCAACAATCCTGCATTATCTGCACATGTACCCCAGAACCTAAAGTGCAATAAAATATATATTTAAATAAAATAAAAAATAAACATCTTCTTTCATTTATTCATTTGTCTAATGAATCTTGAGCACATGCTATATATCAGGCTATGTTCTCTGCTCAGGAAATTCAGCAGTGAGCAAGGTAGACAAGCTCCTGCTTTAGGCAGCTTCTATCCCAGCTAAGAAGTTCAGAGGGGAGAGCCAGAAAAACTGCTCAAAAATCATGTGTATTACATTCTGGTAAAAGCTCCATGAAGACATGTAGTACAATGTAAGGTTTAAATACAGAAGTAAATACAAGTCTAGGAGTTTAGATTTTATTAAGGGAATAATGGGGAAATGTGTATATATATATATATATATATATATATATATATATATATATATATATATATAAGCAAGGAGGAGGTACAGGGCTGTGTTTCTTGAAGAGCTCAGAGAAAAAGTAAGTAGATGGTTATTAAAATGATTAAGATTGTATACTCCTTTACTGGATGATATTATATGTGTGTGTATGTCTCTATCAAAACTGCATGTGTAGAGTTTCATCTTGTAATACCATGAAATATATATTTGGTCTTCATCCCACTTCCTGGCACACAGCTCTGTCACTGGAGCAATGACCATTTTTTGTAGGCTCAGGAGATGGCTGGTGTCTCAGATCCACTAGATAGCTTCACAATGGAGGTTGGTCACTAAGAAAACTCCATGATCAGAGGATTGGGACTTTCAGTCCTGCCTCAGACTTCCAGGAAGAGGAGACGGGCTGAAGGTAGAGTTGATTACCAATGGCCAATGATGTAATCAATTATGCCTATATAATGAAGCCTCCATAAAAATGCAAAAGAGGTCAAGTGTGGTGGTTCACATAAGCCTATAATTCCAGCACTTTGGGAGGCTGAGGTTGGTGCATCACCTGAGGTCAGGAGGTCGACACTAGCCTGGCCAACATGGTGAAACCCTATCTTTACTAAAAATACAAAAATTAGCTGAGTGTGATGGTGCATGCCTGTAGTCCCAGCCGCTAAGGAGGTGGAGGCGGGAGAATCGCTTGAACTCAGGAGGTGGAAGTTGCAGTGAGCCGAGATTGCACCACTGCACTCCAGCTTGGGAGAGAAAATAAAATAAAAATAAAAACAAATAAATTAAACCCCAGAAGAGCAGGATTCAGAGCTACCAGATCGCTGAGCTCAATTGGGTAGGTGGCTGGATACGGCATGGAAGCTCCATGCTCCTTTCCACATGCCTTGCCCTATGCAGCTCTTCCATCTGGCTGTTCATCTGTATCCTTTATAATAAACGAGTAAACATAAGTGAAGTGTTTCCAAGTTATGTAAGCCACTCTAGCAGACTGATCGAACCCAAGTAAGGTATCATGGGAACTCCTGATTTATAGCCAATTGGTCAGAAGCAGGTCACAGCCTGTGCTTGTGCCCAGCATCTGAAGTGGGGAGAAGTCTTATGGGTCTGAGTGCTCAGCCTGTGGGATCTGACACTAACTCCTGGCAAATAGTGTCAGAATTGAATTGAATTAGTAGAGGATATCAACTGGTGTCTACTGGAGAATTACTTGGTTGGTGTGTGGGGAACACCCCCTACACAACTGGTATCAGAAGTAGTCTGCTGAGTGGAGTGTGAGGGATGAAAAAACACTTGTTTAGTTTTTTCCTATATCTTTATTAGCTTTTCATAGGAGAATTTTTACTAGAATCAGAACTAGGAAAGCAAGGCAGCAGTGGACATGGAGAGAAGAAGAAAGAACATCAGATATTAGGAAATAGAACAGGACTAAAAGATTCACTGAAACAAGAGTTCCCAGGAAGGTGTAAAGAATAATTATTGAGTTTTGAACCAGGTAACATGAATGCTAGAATAATTTCAGGTAGAAAAAAAGAAGAGAATTCATTTAGTTTAGGCTACTTTTACCTCAGAAGTCAGATGAACCTTCAAATGGGGATATCCAAAAACAGTTGCAAATATTCAGTAGAAGCAGAATAGGAAATCAGTATATTAAAGAGACACCTGCACCTCAGTATTTTCTGCAGCATTATTCACAAGAGCAAAGATAAGGAATCAGCTTACAAGTTCAACAATAAATGAATAGATAAGGAAAACGTGGGACATACACAAAACGGAATACTTGTCAGCTGCAAAAAATAATGAAATCCTGTTATTTGTGGCAATATGATGGGCCCGGAGAACATTTTGTTGAATAAAATAAGCCAGACACAGAAAGGTAAAAACTGCATGTTCACATTCACAAGTGGAAACTACAAAAACATGAGCTCATAGAAGTAGAGAATAGAATTGTGGTTATTAGAGGCTGGGAAGTGTAAGGAGGAGAGATACTGGGTAACAATACAAAATTAAAGTTAGCCAGAAGAAACAAGTTCTAGCAGTCTATAACACTGCAGGGTAAATATGGTTAATGATAATTTATCATATGCTTTAAAAACTAGAAGATAAATTGTTTAATGTTCACAACACAAAGCAGTGATAAATGTTTGAGGTGGTGAGTATGCTAATTACCCTGATTTGATCCTTATACATCGTACTTTTGTATCAAAATGCCACCCTGTATCCCATAAATATGTACAGTTATTATGTGTGCCAACTAAAAAGAAAATGAAAAAAACGTTAACAATAGTCAGGGCTGACACACAGATTGGGAGTGAACTACATAGACCTCACGGTTGAACCATGTACTTCCTGAAAGGAAGCCAAAACAAGAGGAAGGCAGAGCAAGAGAGTGTTTTATAGCAAAACTACATTGCCCAGAGTCAGAAGGGAGCAGAATGGGTAGTAGAGCAATTACAAAAAGAAGAACAAAGTATGGATGAGGCCATTCGAAATAGAAGATTCAGCAGAACGCAGCATTAGAAACAAAGGGAAGGACCTTGAGGAAGAAGTTATAGGTAGCAATGATGGATGATGCAGAGAAGTGAGTGAGTAAGTGAGAAATGGAAAGAGCTATTGTGCTTAGATCCTAAGAGTTTGCTTTTGACTCTCAAGGAAGTAAATTTGGGAAGGTGGAAATCAGATGTATGGCAGGGCTCATGAAACCAGCTGGAATAACAGACCCTTCTTTAAAGAAGGATGAGGGTGAAAATTAACTTTTCTATTGCAAGTGTTTTCTCTTTAAAAGAGAAAGCTGGCCGGGCGCAGTGGCTGATGCCTGTAATCTAGCACTTTGGGAGGCTGAGGCAGGTGGATTGCAAGGTCAGGAGATCAAAACCATGCTGGCTAGCACAGTGAAAGCCCGTCTCAACTGAAAATACAAAAAATTAGCAGGGCATGGTGGTGTGCGCCTGTAGTCCCAGCTACTCCAGAGGCTGAGGCAGGAGAACAGCTTGATCTCGGGAGGTGGAGGTTGCAGTAAGCCAAGATCATGCCACTCCAGCCAGGTGACAGAGCCAGACACAGTCTCAAAAAAAAAAAAAAAAAAAAAAAAGAGGGAGAGAAAGCTAATCTCAGGTAATCATACAACCCAGCTTATGTCTGTTATCCCAAGTGAATGACTAAAAGTGTACCCTTTCACTCTTTAAATATAATCTATTAATAAGATACCCTTGGTAATTCCTGGCAAGGCAAAGGAAGAGCAGCACTCTTTCTCCCAAACAACAAGAGGAAGAAATTATATAAAAAAATACCAGGAAATGCTAATATGATGGTCAAGGGTGTTTATGGGTTCAGTCAAATGTTCTTTATTTTTCCAATAAATTGTAGTCTAGAATAAAAAGGTGGGTTGCAAAGTTTGGAAATGTGGTCTCATAATTTATGCCTGCGGTGACTGAAAACACACTCCACTTCCTTGCAGTATGGGAGGGGTCAGTACTGCAGTATGGGGTGGAGGATCAATCTGAGTCTTCAACCTGCCATTTCAATGGAGAAGAAAATCAAAATTGAAAATAACCTATATCTGGTATTTCTCCCCATGCTAATACCAGATATAGGTGATGGGGAGGAAGGCAGCAAGTCACACTGCCATGTGTGTACCTATGTAACAATCTTGCATGTTCTTCACATGTACCCCCAAACCTAAAATGCAATAAAAAGTATATAAAAAAAAAAACATTTGATATTAAGTTAAGACATTTCTAATGGAATCTTCTATTAAATGTCACACTGTAACATTCAAAAAAAAGAAAATAACCCATGATGAAGTTTTGGCATACCTTTGTGTTGTGGGATTTTTTTTAATTATTCTTTGGACATTTCTTCTTTACATTTTTCTTTCTTTTTTTTATTATATTTTAAGTTCTGGGGTACATGCGCGGATCATGCAAGATTGTTACCTAGGTATACACATGCCATGGTGGTTTGCTGCCTCCATCCCCTGTCATCTACATTTGGTATTTCTCCTGTTATCCCTCCCCAATCCCCCAACCCCCTGCTATCCCTCCCCTGGCCTCCCCACCCCCCAACAGGCCCTGGTGTGTGATGTTCCCCTCCCTGTGTCCATGTGTTTTCATTGTTCCACACCCATTTATGAGTGAGAACATGTAGTGTTTTTTTTCTGTTCTTGTGTCAGTTTGCTGAGAATGGTGGTTTCCATTCATCCATGTCTCTGCAAAGGACATGAACTCATCATTTTTTATGGCTGCATAGTATTCCGTGGTGCATATGTGCCACATTTCGTTATCCAGTCTATCTTTGATGGGGATTTGGGTTGGTTCCAAGTCTCTGCTATTGTAAACAATGTCACAGTGAACATACATGTACATGTATCTTTATAACAGAATGATTTATAATTCTTTGGGTATCTACCTAGTAATGGGATTGCTGGGTCAAATGGTATTTCTATTTCTAGATCTTTGCGGAATCGCCCCACTGTCTTCCACAATGGTTGAACTAATTACACTCCTACCAGCAGCATAAAAGCATTCCATTAGTCTATATCTCTGATTTGGTACCAGTTCCATGCTGTTTTGATTACTGCAACCTTGTAGTATACTTTGAAGTCAAGTAGTATGATGCCTCCAGCTTTTTTTTTTTTTTTTTTTTTTTTTTTTGGCTTAGGATTGTCTTGGCCATGCCAGCTCTTTTATGGTTCCATATGAAGTTTAGGGTGGTTTTTTCCAGTTTTGTGAAGAAGGTCAATGGTAGCTTGATGGGGACAGCACTGAATCTATGAATTACTTTGGGCGTTATGGCCATTTTCACAATACTGATTCTTCCTAACCATGAGCACGGAATGTTTTTTCATCTGTTTGTGTCCTCTCTAATTTCCTTGAGCAGTGGTCTGTAGTTCGCCTTGAAGAGGTCCTTTACATCCTCTGTTAGTTGTATTCCTAGGTATTTTGTTCTCTTTGTAGCAATTGTGAATGGGAGTTCTCTCATGATGTGGCTCTCTGTTTGTCTGTTATTGGTGTATAGAAATGCTTGTGATTTTTGTATATTGATTTTGTATCCTGAGACTTTGTGGAAGTTGCTTATCAGGTTAGGGAGATTTTGGGCTAAGACAATGGCATCTTCTAAATATACAATCATGTTGTCTGCCAATAGAGACAATTTGACTTCCTCTTTTCCTAATTGAATACTCTTTATTCCTTTTCTTGCCTGATTGCTCTGGCCAGAATTTCCAACACTATGTTGAATAGGAGTGGTAAGAGAGGGCACCCTTGTCTAGTGCCAGTTTTCAAAGGGAATCCTTCCAGTTTTTGCCCGTTCAATATGATATTGGCCATGGGTTTGTCATAAATAGCTTTTATTATTTTGAGATACATTCCATCGATATGTAGTTTATTGAGAGTTTTTAGCATAAAGGCTGTTGAATTTTGTTGAAGGCCTTCTCTGCATCTATTGAGATAATCATGTGGTTTTTGTCTTTGGTTCTGTTTATGTAATGGATTACGTTTATAGATTTGCATATGATCATGATGGATAGGCTTTTTGATGTGCTGTTGGATTTGGTTTGCCAGGATTTTATTGAAGATTTTTGCATCAATGGTCATCATGGATATTGGCCTGAAATTTTCTTTTTTAAATGTGTCTCTGCCAGGTTTTGGTATCAGGATGATGTTGGTCTCATAAAATGAGTTAGGGAGGACTCCCTCTTTTCGTATTGCTTACTTTGGTAATCAATTTTTAAAAATTATTTGAAACTGAATCTATTTGTTGATTTGGGTCATGAAGACCCTTTCAGTATGCTAGTTTGAAGAGGATTGTGAAGCCAGGAGAGAACAGTAATTACAGCACACTAGTAATCTCTGCAGGATGCATTTAAATAATAATGACGCAACAAGCACTCATTGGTTTTCAATTTTTGGTTATTACCTATCAGTAAAACTTACAAAACTGAATCAGTGTTATAAAACTGAATGTAAATGTGATCAACCTTGACAGTTTTTGTTTGTTTTTTGTGGTGGGGGGGGTTTACATTTTTAATTGACAAATAATAATTGTATCTATTTTGGGGGCACAATGTGATGTTTCAGTACAAGTATACACTGTGGACTGAGTACATCAGGCTAATTAATACAGCCATCACTTCACATACTTATCATTTCTGTATGGTGAGAATATGTAAAAGCCACTCTTTTGAAGTAAAAGTGGAACTGATGGAAGACAGAAGCTGGCAACGAGGATAGAGGATGGCAAATTAAGGCAAGGTGTTAATATTTTAATGTCACAGAGCAGGAAGGCAAGAGATATTGAATAAATGAATAAATAAGAGATGTGAAGAAACATAGGTTTCAGTTTATTATATTAATGGTACAACAATAACTAATAGGGTAAGTCAAATATGATGCACAAATATTGGGAGAGAGTAGTTGAAATGAACTAAACTCTTTCCTAGCATAGAATTAATAGAATTTGATTGATCAAGAAAAAGTAAAATCATACAATGAGAGGAAAGAACAGAACAGCAGAAAAACCTGCTGTCTCCAGAAAATTAACTCAGGATAGAAAAAGGGTGGGTAAGAAACTGCTATCTTTCATTATGAGTCCTTCTATTTTACTCAGATTTTTACCCTGTGAATGTTACTTTGCTAAAATATTAAACACAGAGAAAAATTAATAGTAATAGATGACAGAGTCTTCCTTTCCAAGAAGCTGAGAGAGCATCATACTAGTGTAGTCTATGATTTCAAAACTTCAAGCTATGCTGAAATGATTCCAGATTTACTTGTACAAAATGTTGGGTTTAGTAATGTGGTGAAGCAAATGATTCTAAGAAATTAAAGGGGTACTCAAACCTTTCAATGACAAGTCCAATCTTGAGATGTTATTCCTTCTAACCTAAGGAGAGAGAACACTCCATCAGTTGCTTTTTCTCCTATGGATATAACAGCTCTCTGTGTCTTGAGGCAAGTGAGAATCAAGAGCATCAAAGAAATTAGCAGTTGACACAGTCCCTGCGGACTGCAGTTTTCTTACAGTCTACTGATCACTACTTATTTGTTTTTTGTTAGATTTCCTGGGCTTTTGTTTAGTAGGGGAGAGCTTAGCTTGATGCATAGTAATCAGATTAGAAACGGTTCACTTCATCTGACTTGGTTTTCATTAAGATTCCTTAAATAACAGATAAGTAAACATTATTGATGACATACTCATAGATCCCATTTGACCCAGTCTACTTGCCTAGATAAATCCAGGCAATGTCTTTCCAGGACTCAATAGAAATTGGGCATTGCATGTTTCAGTCAGCCTCAAATTATTACTGTTACTCTTGTGGATTTAAACAAATCATAAAATCACCTCCTGCTTCCCTGACTGGATTTTAGCTCTGACAGAAACTCTTCATTTAAAGACCGACTGTGTTGTCAACACTCTCTCTCAAATCCCATTAGTGATTCCTTCAATGTGCTGGCCTCCTAGGTGGGTTTTGGTAATTGTGTATCTCTGTAAGACTTTCAGGAAGCTCGGTAGGGTATTATTAAGCTGAGTGTACTAATGCGTTGATCCAGGGGCAACCAGAACTAGTGGGATTTGAATTTTGACTTGAATTAAAATGTCAGGAAGAAATTGTCCTTTAAGCAGATGCTACCTGACCCAATACTAGAAATCAAGAAATGAAAACTTTACCACTTAAGATGAGATAGACTATATGTAATGACATATTATTATTATGTCCACCTCAGCACCTACACACAGACACACACACACACACCCCCATACACACGCACAGTCAGAAGGTGAGCAACAGTAGATGCCTGTGCCTTCCTACTTCAAATTATTTGGTCATTTGACAAATATTCACTGAGCATCTATTGTATGTCTGATAATGTCATAAGCACTTAAGACACCTCTGTGAACCAAACATACAAAAACACTTGCCTTCATGGAGCTTATTTTCTAATGTAATCCTAGGCAATGAGAAGAATGAATCAGTATAGCATTTTGTACTTTTTTATTAAGATAGGCACAAAGCTACACCTGGAGCCAGTATACCAAGCACTATAGAAGAGTTGTAGGGCTGATGGCCCCACAGGGTCGTGGGGTGAGCGTTATGCTGTGCTGAGGCGCAGGATCTGAGAAATAAAGAGACAGGACACAGAAGTACAAGGAAAACGCAGCTGGGCTCAGGGGGCCACACCACCTATAAGCGAAGTCAGGCGAGGCCTCCAATGTCCAGAAGCATGGGTATTTATTGTGTACAGGTTAGGGGGCAGGGCAGTGAGTGAAATCATCTTTAAGGACAGTGATAGGGTTGTGAGCAATAAAACATGGGGTCCACCCCCATTAGGTCACCTAGGCCAGGAGGTGGACAGTGCACAGCAAGAGGCCCGTTCCCATGAAGGCAAGGGCCGTGTGCAGTAAGGGGTCCACCCCCATCAGGTCACCGAAGCTTGAAGGTGGGCCATGCGCAATGAAGAGGGTGCAGTGTGCAATACTTCTATCTATGGGCAAACTACTTCTAAGAAGATTTATAGGAGGATGCTTTAAGTCACATAGCAGTGACAGAGCTGTCAAGGTTACCGCCACCTTCTGGCAGTTTCCAATGGGTTCTATGGGAAGATGCTTTTCAAGCAGCACAGTAGCAAGAGCTGATAAAGATCTGTCAGGGGAAAAAGGGGAGGGACAGCGGGGCGTGGGGAGTTGGGGAGGGATAGCATGGGGAGAAATACCAGATATAGGTGATGGGGAGGAAGGCAGCAAATCACACTGCCGTGTGTGTACCTATGCAACAATCTTGCATGTTCTTCGCATGTACCCCAAACCTAAAATGCAAAAAAAGTATACATATATTAAAAAAAAAAAATAGTTCACAGTCACCAAGGTGGATTGCCGTTCTGAGGGCAGCCTTCCACAAGAACTGGAGCAAGGTCCTGCAACTCCTTTGTCAGGAGGAGTGGCTCTCGCCCCAAGCCTGCCATACAGCGGGTATCTTTACGATACTGAACGCTGCTGCCTGGGCCATGGATTCTTGTCCTGGTATAACTGTTTTTCCCTTAAATCATGCCCTGCACTGTGTCTGCTCTAGGCATTCCTCTGGTTATAGACTGCTTATTCCTTAATTCATGCTCTGCACTGTGTCCACTCTAGGCATTCCTCCAATTATGAACTCAGATATAATTATAGGCATATATGTAGGGAAATATTCTTTAGGCACTCATACTATCAACTATTATATGATTATATAGAGAGGATTATATAAAGGGATCCTTCAAGCCCTAATTCTATAAACTAATATATGATTACGTAAACGATTATATAAGAGGAAATAGCTGAGTAGTAATACTATAAAGTGAGATATTCTTCAAGCCCTAACTGTGCCAGGGTTCTGCTTAGCTCTCATTCCTCGGTGCCTATATGGGGGGTTACCCACAAGAGTCATAGAGCATTTGAAAAATAAGTCAGTATAAACCTTCTTTATGCTAGTAATCAGTTATTTTACAAACCAGTATTGTCTAGCACTTTAAATTTTCAAAGCATTGTATACACATTAACATGACTGGTGTTCTCAACTTCTATTATACTGTTGAGAAAAGGACACAGAGAGGTTAAGTGATCTACCTAATGTTACACAGCTCATCAGAAGCTGATGCTTTTTCCATTATGCCATACTGTTTTTCTAAATTAGTGGAAAATGCATGAGACTTCAACTTGAGTAGAGAACCCTGTCTGAGCATCAAAACAATAAAAGTTTGAGAAGCTCATAAATTTTCATTTAATTTCAGGGATGGAAGTGATCTCAACAGTCATGATTATAAAAAGCCATTTCTTCACCAAACTACCTGATATAGCCATCCTATGTTCATTCATTGGTTTAAAGTATCCTCTGTCCAGCATCTGTCTCAGAAGCCTGGCTTCTGCTTCTAGCATCTACTTAATGATCTCTTGAGCCAGAGATTTAGCAGCAACTGGTTTCAATCTTGATACATTGATAATATGTCAGAGTTAAAGTTAAGGAGTTACTGAGTTCTAAGTTCTGGCCACAGGAGGAATATAGAATGTAGAATATTAAACTGAAATTATATCTCAAAAGTGCCATCTCCGAAAACTCACCTCAACCATACTCAGCCCACAAGAAAAAAAAAAATTAAAAATGAAAATCCATCTCAATTCAAGTGACGTTGGGTTCTGGATCAGCAGAAATGTTAATTGTTTTATGATTATGACTTTTTGAGCTTCCATAAGGCAAAGTAATAACAAATCTTCAAAGTCTGTTAAATGTTTGGCCATGGCTCGTGATACAATGACTAGCAAGTTATTGCCTTAAATCTGACTTAACTCAAAGAACAACTGGCCCAAAGTCAGGAGACATGACCTCTGATCTCATTTTTGTCTTTTATTAAGTGCAGGATCCTGATTAGTAACACTGAGCTAGAGACATGCATGCATAATCTCGTTTATTTCTAAAAATAACCATTTGATGGCAATATCCCTACCTTTCTGCTGAAAAATACTGAGGCTAAGACAGGTCCGGTAATTTTCCCAACATTACACAGCTATTAAGAGCAGAACCAGACTAAGAACCCAAGTTTTCCTATGATTCCAAGACCCTGCCCATTTTATTAGTCTTCATTCAATTCACAGAAAATGAGCATAACAACACCCACCCAATCTTTCTCACAAAGCTGTTGTGAAATCAAGTGAGCTAATATTTACTTTAAACGCTCTTTTAAAAAAATCCACAAATTTTTATTGAAATCGTATTTCTGCTTAGTACTGTGTTGAGTATTAATATAATAGTTGAATTCTAAAGTCTCAAGTACAGCCTTTACCCAAATGCAGGTCATTATCATCGGTAATTTGTATGTAACAATAATGACAGCAATAAGTAACTTTCCTTATGTTTTAAGTACTGAGTACTTCTGGAAGCATTATAAGCAGAAGTAGCATTAAACACTATACATTGTATTATCCACGACTATTACTGGGAAGTTATTACTATCATAGGCATCAACAATGATCCAAAAGCTGTGATTGAATGTCTGGACTAACTGTCAAAATGTGACCCAAGTATTCAGTCTAGTTCCTCTACCAATAATCATTTATAAGCCACTTACCCTCTCTCTCCCTTCACCTTCTGTCTTTAATATAATAGAAAAAGAGTAACCTGCCATTAGGTGTGCTGTTGAGATACTGCAGCTCTCAGAGACTGGCTCTAAGACATGCTGAGCCCGTTAAATGCACTGTAAAAGTCCCAAGTGGTATTAATGTTTAACTTTTACATACAGTATGGTACAGAAGAAACAACTACACAGAAAATAACAATGACAAGGGTCCTTCCTGCTAGGCCATTATAGCTAAGAATAAAAAGCCAATTGTTCCCTTTGTATAGCTTATCATAGCATGTGGTAGGGATCCTTTCATTCTGTAATGTTTTTCTGGAGTGATTGAAAGTTAAGAATATGCTTGACTAGATTAATTCCCACTTTCCACAGAATTTAACTAAACATCTTAAAAGGTGACAGTTAATGGGAATTTTGAAAGATTATGCAACAATCGACAAGCCCATGCTGATAGGATGATCTGTGTGGATAAAGCACAATGCCGTGCTCTCACTCGTAAGTGGGAGTTGAACAATGAGAACACGTGGACACAGTGAAGGGAACAACACATACTGGGGCCAGTCAGAGGGTAGGGGACCCAGGGGTGGGAGAGCATTAGGACAAAAAGCTAAGGCATGTGGGGCTTAAAACCTAGATGACGGGTTGATAGGTGCAGCAAACCACCATGGTACAACAAACCTACATGTTCTGCACGGATATCCCAGAACCTAAAGTAAAATTAACAACAAAAAAAAGCACAATGCCAGAGAAACTAGAAATATGTAAAAGTAATTAAACACCAAATAAAAGGTTCCACAACTTCTATTTTATACAGACCAATAAAATGAGTTCAAATTGTTGAATTTTCATGTAAGAATGCTCAAATTTTTCTACTACCTAGGATAGATAAAATACACTCATTTTCTTTAGTACTTTCCTTCTATTTCTCTTGTTATTCTTTCTGATGAACAGGACTGATAAAATTTAGAGCTGGAGAATATCAATAAATTAGAGGGGCTGCCATTTTGTCTGGAAACATACATTTTTCAGGGATATTTGACAGCATTGCCAGAACTTCTCCCTTTACTAGGGCATTTGAAAGAACATTTGTGTGTTTAGCTTGATCCTCAGGGCTGCTTTCTTAAGTCATTGGTAGTTTCGTTTTACAGACATGAGGCTCAGAAGATTCAGCTGCCCAAAGATGTCCAGCACATAAATTTTTATGCTTGCGAGTATCTAATGCTATTGTCAAAACCCAAGCTATACATATGGACTATCTCGTTTTATGTGCTTAGGTCCTGTGTCAATGTTGCTGGGTACTGGTGGGTGACAGAAGAAAATCTCACTTCTTAGTTCCCCAGGCAATCAGCAGCAGCATTTACCAAAAACATAGTGATGATCCCAAATCTCTTCACATATATCATTTATTTCCAATTTTTATTTTTCTGTTACGTGCCAAAGAGGAAAAAAAGCCAAGCTGAGAAGATAAGTTCTAATTTTGAAATTCTAGTTTGTTCATTCTAGCTTGCCCTTAACAGAAGAACTGTTAATAGAATCTTAGAAAGTAACCCCTGAAACTTAAAGATTCTCTGGCCTTGGCTTCATATTTTACACATCAGGAGCCTGAGCCCCTAGAGAGACTAAATGATTGCCCCTGGGTTACAAAGATTATTAAGGGCTGCTTATACTGGTGACAACCCCCCAAAAAGAGTTCTCTTAACACCAGTGCCTTCTCAGTGGCAGCTTCACCATTAAGTCGCTGTTAGCACACCTGGCATTGCCTTCCAGGTGTTTCACAAACAATGATGCCATTTTGTGCTCTAAACAATGTATTTCTCTAAAACACCATGCAGAAGTTATCCTTTCACAGAAGATGTCACTTGTGTTCCACCTACACAAACAACTTCAAAATGCTTTTCTCCAATAAAGAGGCTCTTCTTTTCCTACACAAAGCATTTCAAGGGTAGCTCTAAGCAATTCACTTTGCATAGAAACTGGTAATACTGAGTTTTGATTCACTACAAGCCTGAACACATTAAGTCATGTTTAGGTTTGTAATATGGCAATTGCCCCATCATTTCACATTTTTGAAACTATAGCATAAGACCCAATTAATTCTGAGAGGAAGAAGTAGACATACAGCTTTTTAAAGAAGTGACATGTAAAATTATGTTAAATGTGGTAAATTTCCTACCCATCACTGTATTCAAAATAGCATAAGCTTCAGATAATTCCTTTTTAAATTTATTAGGCATTTTCTCTGTAAGCTTTTGAAAAAAGAGATCTGTGAATAGAAGCATTTGACTGGTTCCCCTGTTATGCTTATAGACCAATAAGATCCTAGAAATTAAGATAAAGGATTTAGTATTTAATTTTTTATGGTTCCAGCCAGAGTCTATAAGGAGAGTAAAGGTTAAGCTTACATTATCCTAAGCAAATTAATGCAGGAACAGAAAGCCAAATACCACACGTTCTCACTTGTGAGTGAAAGCTAAACAATGGGTACTCATAGACGTAAAGATGGCAGCAATAGACACGGGGAACCATAGAGCAGGAGAGAAGAGGGAAACGGGTTGAAAAACTATTGTGTACTATGCTCAGTACCCAGGTGATGAGAGCAGTCATACTCCCAACCTCAGCATCACGCAGTATACCCCGGTAACAAATCTGCACATGTACTCTCTGAATCTAAAATAAATGTTCAAAGTATTAAATACATATATTTTTTTCTTATAATTCTTTTAAAGATTTGGCTTAAACAGTAGTCCCTATTAATAAAAAAGGCTTATATAGGCAGTGTTATTTACTATTTTCTTTTCTAATTAGCATCTTTAAAAAAGAAATATAACCTATAATTTTAATGACATTTACTATTCAGAAATCTGGTTCCTTTACCATACTACTTTCTAACCTTTTAACATACTACTTTCTAACCTTTCTAACACGTTAGCTTACTCTTTGCTTCCACCTAGTGTACAGTGGGTAGTATACCAAAATTTTTTAAATGGCCTATTTGCATAAAATGTTCTTGAAAAAGAACGTGTGGATTTTGTTCCTTTTGTCTTGTTATTTAAAAATTATAGTATTTTATTTTCTATTCTGGGGGAATGAAATTAACACAATGAAAAAAAATTAAGAGTACAATTAATATATTTTCATTAGAAGACCTATAAGCATTATTTTAGCAACATCCTCTAACAGCCTGTGGCATCTTTCAAATGGAAACATTACTTTAGCAAACTTACAATGCACTGGTGTACACATTTATAAAGTGTGACAACTCAGAGGGACTCCAGACACCATTCAGGTACTACTCTTTTATTTTTCAAATGAGGATATCGAGGCCTGAGGGATAAAATGACTTCTTCAAAGTCACAGCGTCAGTATTTGCCAAGGCAGAACTAGAAATGAGGTCAGCTGGCTCCTAATCCTGGGTGCCTTTTACCATATACCCTGCTTTTCGGCTTAGATGTCAGAGTTAGTGTTCTAAAATGACTCATTTTAGATTAATAGAAAATTACCTTTAGATAGCTTTAGAAAATCTCTCTCTCAAAGTTAGGCTAGCTCCCACAAGAACTGATTTTTCTACATTGAGGACAAACCATGAAAAGAAAATTAATAGTGAGGCATGAGAAGTTACATTTTTATTTTTATTTAAATTCATTATGGCATAATTCTTTTTCTTTTGAAATATGTCTAATTATCTTCTCTCCCTAGACCCCAATTATTATTATTATTATTATTATTATTTTTGAGATGGAGTCTTGCTCTGTCCCCCAGGCTGGAGTGCAGTGGCGTGATTTCGGCTCACTGCAACCTCCACCTCCTGTGTTCACGTGATTCTCCTGCCTCAGCCTCTCAAGTAGTTGGGATTACAGGCATCTGCCACCATGCCCAGCTAATTTTTGTATTTTTAGTAGAGACAGGGTCTCACCATGTTGTCCAGGCTATTCTTGAACTCCTGACCTCAAGTGATCTGCCCACCTTGGCTTCCCAAAGTTCTGGGATTATAGGCATGAGCCACTGTGCCCAGCAAGACCTGAAAAATGTTTAAAGTTACTAATAATCTATAATAAATCTAAATGTATTAGTCAGCTTGACTTGCTGTAACAAAATACCATAGATGGAGTGGTTTAACCAATGAATATTTGTTTTCTCACAGTTTTGAAGGCTGGAAGTCCAAGATCAGGTTGCCAGAATGGGTGGGTTCTGGGGACTCTCTTCTTGTTTTACAGAGGGCCACCTTCTTGCTCCACATAGCCTTTCCTCTAAGGGTGTGTCTGTGTAAATCTCTCTTTCTTTTATTTTCTTATAAGGCCACAGTCTTATTAGCTTAGGTCTCCACCTATATGACCTCTTTTAACTTTATCTCCTTACAAATACCTACCTTTTCTATGCATTGCTCATGGAAGATGTGTATTAATAATGCCATTTTTTGTCTTTGGTAAAATCTTCTCAAAACTGTGGGACACAAATGTTAAGAATTTTGATGTTGAATGGACCTCTAAACACTTTCCATTCTATGTTTCAAATTTTATAGAAGAAGAAACTGAAACTTACAGCGTTCTTAGTAAGATATTGTCCTTATTAATTTCAAAAATGCCCTCATGCTGTTTCATTTTATCTTTACATCATCCCTGTGAGGAATACTTGGTAAGTGTTATTATGATTTTACCCATAAGGAAACAAAGCCCACCAGAAGCTACCCAGCATATTCCAGGGCCCAAAGTCCCAAAGATCGAGTCACAAATACATAAGCCGAAGCGTGAACCAACAAGCACTGCCACCACGTATGTCCGAACCCAGTCACTCCACCGCAAAACCATACTACCAGGGTATTTACAATAATTTAAACTAAAATGGAAATCTAAACTTTAATTAATGACACACAGCAATGCAAAATTATAAGGAGCATCTAGTAGAACAGGGAGCAGAAGAAATGAGGATCAAAGGCACAACATGGACAGAGCCATAGAAGTACCACACGGTTTCATGGGTTACTCTTCATATTTTTCAAAGGCCTTTAGCACATGGTGTCTCTTGTGCCCTCCACAATCACACTGTGCAGCAGGTAACCAGTTCTCAGCTGCAGGTAAGACAGCCCATAGGACAGTGTGAGGACCTTGTCTAAGGTCACAAAGAGTTTCTCCACTCCCTTTCCAGTACTTATCACACACAGCCACACAGCCTGTCCTAGTTTGACCAAGTGTAAAATCAGACATTTCCAATGTTTGAGTGCCTGAAAGATGATTGTTTTCTGAAAACTCAAAAGTTTGGGGGTTTTTTGGAAAATACTCCCCTTATAGCAGTCAGGGTCCTGTCAGGAAGCTGAATTAAATTCAGGTGGTTCAAGAGACTTCCCTGAATTGGATTTTCAGAGGTGTTGAAGTGTTAGGGGAAGCAAGAATTAAAATAGACACCTGGCAATCATCAGGAAAGAGAGGTCGTTGCCACTCCTAGAGCCAATGGGAAGGAAATACTATTTGTGGGAGCCCAGTGAGAACTGAACCTGTGAGAACAGGAGTTGTCTAAAGGAGACAGCACCTTCCAGAAAACATAGCCCAGAACAGGGAGGAAAATACACTGACTTCTCTTTCCTCCCACCCTCTGGTCTCTTGCTGGTGCCTTCCACTAACTAAACTTTGTCAGAATCCACCAGGAGGAGATCTTAGCAGAAGAGTGGGCAAGGGTCAGCACCCTGGACAGAGAGAAGGGCAGGCGTCAAATAATAGACCTGTGGAGCAGGTGGAAAAGGACAATAAACTGCATATCCTTTATCTTGAAAAGCGCCTTTTATTTAAACAAACAAACAAAAAAAAAAGCTTTGAAATGCTACTAATCAAATCTTTAATAATTCCATATTTTACTAAAACTATAAGTGATTTACTAAAACTACACAGACACACAGATGATAAGTAGACAGACTTTCTTCAAATCATTGGTAACCAAAAATAAAACAAATACAAGTTATTGTTTGCCAGGGGAGTTAGAAAACAAACTACAACTTGATTTACACAATTTACATAGTGCCACATATCCCGATATGTGGAAAGGTGGATTACTGACCAATGTTTCATGAGAATGTGGCAGTCAGATCGTACCGTCTTGCTAAATAAAAGTGGAACTGCTGCTGCAGCACTCAAAGTATTACGGGAAACATACTGCTAGATCTAAAAGCTCCTGGGGTGAGTGTAAAGGAAATAGAGTTGACTTGTGTAGCAAGCAGAGGAAGTTTTGCTGGTGAGTACCAGCAGTAACTGTGGCTTCGCCACTCTCCTTTCACCTCGGGAAATCATCCCAGGATGCAGAGTGCTGAGCAGGTCAAGAGAGGGATTGTCAGACCTACCACCAGTCCCCAAAAAGAGCTGGCCTGGGAGATTAAATTAAGTCTATGTCACAATTTAATATCATTTCATGCCTACTCTCCAAACCCTCTTGTCTATATTTTGTCATCAAAGAAGATAGGAAATAAAATTACAATTTGAATTCGATACAAAGGGGACTAGAAGTTATACCTTTATTCAGTTTGAAGAAGAATGTGTGGGTTGGAGTTTTTTTTTCCATTTGAAAAAAAGTTTAATCAGTAAAATTTTTTAAATATGAAAAACAACAAAACCACATAATCTCAACATGATTATTTTGAAATTCTTCTATGTATCTTTTTACATAGTCATAATCATATTGCATATACAATTTTGTACCATATTTTTCCCCATATATATTATATTGTAGACATTTTCTATTTTATTATATATCCTAATAACTATAATTTTTAATGACAGCATAATTTTGTTTTTTACTTTTACTTTAGGTAAAAGTAAAAGTGCAGGTCATGCAGAGTTTTTGCATAGGTGCATACATAAACTTTGACTATATCTGGCATTTCTCCCCATTTTATCCCTCCCCACCCTCCCCAACCCCCACTGGACCTCCCCTAGCCAACTGCAACTGACCCCAATTGTGTGATGCTCCTCTCCCTAAGTCTACATATTCTCATTGTTCAACACCTGCCTATGAGTGAGAACATGCAGTGTTTGGTTTTCTGTTCTTGTGTCAGTTTGCTGAGAATGATGGTTTCCAGATTCATCCAAGTCCCTACAAAGGACACGAATTCATCATTTTTTATGGCTGCATAGTATTCCATAGGGTATATGTGCCACATTTTTTTTGTCCAGTCTATCATCAATGGGCATTTGGGTTGGTTCTAGGTCTTTGCTATTGTACACAGGGCTGCAATGAACATATGTGTGCATGTGTCTTTATAGTAGAATGATTTATAGTTCTTCGGGTATATATCCAGTAATGGGATTGCTGGGTCAAATGGTCTTTCTATTTCTAGATCCTTGAGAAATCACCACACTGTCTACCACAATGGTTGAACTAATTTATACTCCCACCAACTGCGTAAGAGTGTTCTTATTTCTTCACATCCTCTCCAGCATCTGTTGTCTCCAGATTTTTAATGATCGCCATTCTAACTGGTGTGAGATGGTATCTCAATATGGGTTTTATTTGCATTTCTCTAATGACCAGTGATGATGAGCATTTTTTCATATGTTTATTGGCTTCATATATGTCTTCTTTTGAAAAGTGTCTGTTCATATCCTTCACCCACTTTTGAACGGGGTTGTTTGGTTTTTTCGTGTAAATCTCTTTAAGTTCTGTGTAGATTCTGGATATTAGCCCTTTATCAGATGGGTAGACTGAAAAAATTTTTTCCCATTCTGTTGGTTGCCAGTTTGCCCTAATGATGGTTTCTTTTGCTGTACAGAAGCTCTGAATTTTAATTAGATCCCATTTGTCTATCTTTTCTTTTGTTGCCATTGCTTTTGGTGTTTTAGTCATGAAGTCCTTGCCTATGCCTATGTTCTGGATGGTTTTACCTACACTTTCTTCTAGTTTTTTTATGGTGTTAGGTTTTATGTTTAAATCTTTAATCTATCGGGAGTTAATTTTAGTATAAGGTGACAGGAAGGGGTCCAGTTTCTGCTTTCTGCACATTGCTAGCCAGTTTTCTCAACACCATTTATTAAACATGGAGTCCTTTCCCTATTGCTTGTTTTTGTCAGGTTTGTTGAAGATCAGATGGTTGTAGATGTGTGGTGTTGCTTCTGAGGCCTCTGTTCTGTTCCATTGGTCTATATCTCTGTTTTGGTACCAGTACCATGCTTTTTGGATTACTGCAGGCTTGTAGTATAGTTTGAAGTCCGGCAGTGTGATGCCTCCAGCTTTGTTCTTTTTTGCTTAGGATTGTCTTGGCTACGTGGGCTCTCTTGTGATTCCATATGAAGTTTAAAGTGTTTTTTTCCAGTTCCGTGAAGAAGGTCATTGGTGGCTTGATGGGGATACTGTTGAATCTATAAATTACTTTGGGTACTATGGCCATTTTCACAATATTGATTCTTCCTACCCATGAGCATAGAATGTTTTTCCAACTGTGTGTCCTGTCTTATTTCACTGAGCAGTGGTTTGTAGTTCTCCTTGAAGAGGTCCTTTACATCCTTTGTTAGCTGTATTCCTAGGTATTTTGTTCTCTTTGTAGCAATTGTGAATGGGGGTTCGCTCTTGATTTGGCTCTGTCTGTTATTGGCATATAGGAATGCTTGTGATTTCTGCACATTGATTTTGTATCCTGAGACTTTGCTGAAGTTGCTTATGAGTTTGAGAAGATTTTGGGCTGAGACAAGGGGTCTTCCAAGTATACAATCATGTCGTCTGCAAATAGAGACAGTTTGACTTCCTCCTTTCCAAACTGAATACCTTTCTTTTTCTTGCCTGATTGCTCTGGCTAGAACTTCCAATACTATATTGAAAAGGAGTGGTGAGAGAAGACATCCTTGTCTAGTGCCTGATTTCAAAGGAAATTCTTCCAGCTTTTGTCCACTCAGTATGATATTGGCTGTAGGTTTGTCATAAATACCTTTTATTATTTTATGATACGTTCCGTCGATGCCTAGTTTATTGACAGTTTTTAGCATGAAGGGCTGTTGAATTTTCTCAGAGGCCTTCTCTGCATCTATTGAGATAGTCATGTGGTTTTTGTCTTTGGTTCCATTTATGTGATGGATTACATTTATGGACTTGTGTATGTTGAACCAGCCTTGCATCCCTGGGATGAAGCCTACTTGATCGTGATGGATAAGCTTTTTGATGTGCTGATGCAATCGGTTTGCCAGTATTTTATTGAAGATTTCTGCATCGATGTTCATCATTGATATTGGCCTGACGTTTTCTTTTTTAGTTGAGTCTCTTCCTGTTTTTGGTATCAGGATGATGTTGGTCTCATAAAATGAGTTAGGGAGGATTCCCACTTTTTGTATTATTTGATATAATTTCAGAAGGAGTGGTCAGCTCCTCTTTGTACAACTGGTAGAATTCTGCTCTGAATCCATCTGGGCCTGGACTTTTTTTGGTTGGTAGGCTATTTATTGCTGCCTCAACTTTAGCCCTTGTTATTGGTCTATTCAGGGTTTTAACTTCCTCCTGGTTTAGTGTTGGTAGAGTACAAGTGTCCAGGAATTTATCCATTTCTTCCAGGTTGACTGGTTTATGTGCATAGAGCTGTTGTAGTAGTCTCTGATGGTAGTTTGTATTTCTGTGGGATCAGTGGTGATATCCCCTTTACCTTTTTTTATTGCATCTATTTGATTCTTCTCTCTTTTCTATTAGTCTGGTTAGTAGTCTGTCTATTTTGTTGATCTTTTCAAAAAACCAGCTCCTGAATTTATTGATTTTTTGAAGGGTTTTTTGTGTCTCTATCTCCTTCAGTTCAGCTCTGATCTTAGTTATTTCTTGTCTTCTGCTAGCTTTTGAGTTTTTTTTATCTTCTTCCTCTAGCTCTTTCAATTTTGATGATAGGGTGTCAATTTTAGATCTTTCCTTGTTTCTCATGTGGGCATTTATTGCTATAAATTTCCCTCTTGACACTGCTTTAAAAGTGTCCCAGAGATTCTGGTAATTTGTGTCTTCATTCTGATAGGTTTCAAAGAACATCTTTATTTCTGCCTTCATTTCATTGTTTATCCAGTCAACACTCAGGGACAAGTTGTTCAGTTTCCAAGTGGTTGTGCGGATTTGAGTGTGTTTCTTAATTTGAGTGTGTTTCTCAAATCCTTAATTTGAGTTCTAATCTGATTGAGCAGTGGTCTGATAGAGTGTTTGTTATGATTTCCATTCTTTTGCATTTGCTGAGGGGTGACTTTCTTCCAATTATGTGGTCAATTTTAGAGTAAGTGCAATGTGGTGCTGAGAAAAATGTATATTCTGTGGATTTGAGGTGGAGCGTTCTGTATGTCTATTAGGTCTGCTTGGTCCAGCTCTGCATTCAAGTCCTTGTTAATATTCTGTCTTGTTGATCTGTCTAATATTGACAGTGGAGTGTTGAAGTCTCCCATTATTATTGTGTGGGAGTCTAAATCTTATTCTAGGTCATTAAGAACTTGCTTTATGTATCTGGGTCCTCCTGTGTTGGGTGCATATATATTTAGGATAGTTAGCTCTTTTTATTGGATTAATCCTTTTACCATTATGTAATGCCCTTCTTTGTCTCTTTTGATCTTTGCTGGTTTGAAGTCCATTTTATCAGAGATTAGGATTGCAACCCCTGCTTTTTTTCGTTGTTGTTGTTCTCCATTAGCCTGGTAAATCTTCTTCCATCTCTTTATTTTGAATCTATGTGTGTCTCTGCATATTAGATGGGTTTCCTGAATACAGCACACCAATGGGTCTTGACTTCTTATCCAGTTTGCCAGTCTGTGTCATTTGATTGGGGTGTTTAGGCCATTTACATTCAATGTTAATATTGTTATGCGTGAATTTGATCCTGCCATTTTGTTACTGGCTGTTTTTTTTGCCCATTAGTTGACTCATTTTCTTCCTTGCATTTTTGGTCTTAGCCATTTGGTGTGCTTTTGCAGTGACTGGTACTTGTTCGTTTCCGTGCTTAGTGCTTCTTTCAGGAGCTCTTGTAGGGTAGATCTGGTGGTGATGAAATCTCTCAGTAATTGCTTGTCCATAAAGGATTTTATTTCTCCTTCATTTATGAAGCTTACTTTGGCTGGATATGAGATTCTGGGTTGAAAGTTCTTTTCTTTAAGGATGTTGAATATTGGGCTCCATTCGCTTCTGGCTTTCAGGGTTTCTGCCAAGAGATCTGCTGTGAGTCTGATTGACTTCCCTCTGTGGGTGACCTGATTCTCTCTAGCTGCCCTTAACATTTTCTCCTTCATTTCAGCCCTGGTGAATCTGACAGTTGTGTGCCTTGGGGTTGCTCTTCTTAAGGAATATCTTTGTGGAGTTCTCTGTACTTCTTGGATTTGAATGTTGGACTGCCTTGCTAGGCTTGGGAAGTTCTCCTGGATAATATCCTGGAGCATGTTTTCCAGCTTGGATTCATTCTCCCTGTCACATTCAGGTACACAGATCAAGCATAGATTAGATCTTTTCACATAGTCCCATATTTCTTGGAGGCTTTGTGCATTTCTTTTCACTCTTTTTTCTCTTGTCTTGCCTTCGCATTTTATTTCATTGAATTGATCTTCAATCTCAATATCCTTTCTTCTCCTTGATCGATTTGGCTATTAAAACTTGTGTTTGCTTCACGTAGTTTTCATGCTGTGTTTTTCAACTCCATCAAGTCATTTATGTTCCTCTCTAAGCTGGTTATTCTAGTTAGCATTTCGACTAACCTTTCTTCAAGGTTTTTGGTTTCTTTGCACAGAGTTAGAACTTTTTTAGCTCAGAAACGTTTGTTATTATCCACCTTCTGGAGCCTGTTTCTGTCAATTCGTCGCACTCTTTCTCGGTCATGTTATGTTCCCGTGTTGTTGAGGGGTTGTGATCCCTTGAAGGAGAAGAGGTGTTCTGGTCTTTGATGGTTTCATCTTTTTTGCACTATTTTTTTCCCATCTTCCTGGATTTACCTGGCTGTGATCTCAGGGAACTGCTTGATGAGGTCACTTGTCTGCCTGTTGAGACACTAAGGGGTTTCTAGGGACTCCTTCAGGTTACTAGGTAAATTTCTTGTGTCCTTTTTGTTTACAGTGGGAGGTTAGGCCTGCCTCTTCCACTGACCTGGAGGTGCTGCTGGGTGGTCAAGAACACCATACCGCTTGCTACGTAGGCTTCCTGTGTTTTTTGTTAAAACACGAAGCCTAGTCCCACTTCTTTAATGGTGGGTTGTGTCTTTCCTCCACAGAGCTGGATCATTCAGGGTTCAGCTCAGACAGAGGCACTGGCTGCATAACCCACTAGAGTTAGTGCTTCAGCCCTCTGGGGATTGCGGGGGAGGGTAGGGACCTGCCCAGCTGCACCATCTGTCTCCCTGCTTTCAGCTCCCTCTCTCTCCAGTCATGGGGGAGAGGTCTGCCCAGTTGCTCCATCTGTCTTCCCGCTTTCAGCTCCCTCTCTCTCTGTGCAAGGGAAGGGGGCGATAGCTCAGTCCACAGGCTCTCCCAGCTGGCTTATGGGCTTATGTGTTTGCTTAGATCTGTGCACCAATCCAGGACACCATCTGGGATTATTATTCAACTCTGCACTTTTAATTCCCAGAGCTTGACTGGGGAAAAAAATACCCTGTTCTGTATATTGCTGAGGCTTTGGTGGAAGCGCTGTATCTGGACCAGAGTGCCAGAGGGGGAGCCTCGGACTCACCAGTCAGATGCACTTTCTGGGTGAAGCAGCACCACTCCCCGTCTCCGTCTTCCCTGTCTCGGCTTTGCTCACCATCAGACCAGACCCATTGAAATGCACCTGTTACCTCAATTGGAGCTAGGAAATCTCTCTATTTCTGCATCTCTCTCACTGGGTGTTGTACACCAGAGTTGTGCCTATTTGGCCATCTTGACTCCCCCAACAGTATAATGGATTTTTTGTTTGTTTGTTTTTTCAGTAAAATCTGAAGCAAAATATTTCAATCTTATGAAGTTGGACTAAAACAACCAATCTCCCAGCCTGTACACAAAAAATCTCTGTTTCCTGTGCCTCTTCCTTCCTCCCCCATCTCTGAGCCACCCCCCCCCCAACACACACACACTTATCTCCACTTCTGTTGCCCACTACTCCTGTGGTCTTCCCATCCAGCCTCTCAGTACAGGCCCCAAACTCACTGCCACCTTGTTCTGGGACCATGTTGCTGCTCTGCATTGCTCAGTGATGCCCTGCTCCTTTCTCCCCAAAATTTACTTCCTTTCCTTCTCCTAGTTTTCTTAGACTATAAAAATGGTCTCAAAGCACAACTCTGAAGAAAGTTGCCACTCAAATTTAAGTGTACTACAGCCCTGGGTACCAAATAGCCTTGCATGTAAACCTAATGCAAGGCTTGCAAAACATTCTCCATACATTATTGCAAATGTATTGGATTGGAGCAGCCACTCCTGAAAGATTTTACATGACTTAATAAAATAAGGAATGTGTACTTTGCTTCCTTCTTCCAAAGGTAATTGTAACTAATTAACGAGGCAGGAAAATGCAACACTTGTTTAGCACTTGTTTGGTGTAGCATTTCTCTGCCTCTTTAATTAGTTATAAGTACTTTTTAAATGGAAATGTACTTCTTTAGATGAAAATGATTTACAGCACTTATAATAACTGAGGTGAGTGAAGACCCTTGCTGTCACCTGGCTAATTCTCCCTCAGCTTGAAGATTTGGCTCCATGTCACCTTCTTGGACTCTTACTTATACTGCATGACCAGGGTGAATCTCTTTCTGGACTCACAGACAATCCCCATCGATTGCCAATGAAATATCTCAAGGATATTGTTCATTTTGTATCTTAGCAATTAACACAGTGTCTATGTTACAGGGCAGAAATGTAATTTTTATCTGTTGAATTTAACTAATGGTCAAAGAAGCAAGAAGATTTACTATATTAAGTAGGCATGCCACCTAGTATTCAAAATTATGATCAATGCATTCATGTTAACAAACCACCCTAGATTTTAGGATACTACTTTCCTTTTATACGGTAAGTATAAAATATTTCAGTAATGCTGTTTATTTAAATAAATCACCTAATCTCATGGCATTATATAGCATCAGATTACAAAGGATGGCATGGATCCTACTATAAATGTCATGTGGTAATTCCCATCATTAGTACTATTTATGCAATATTTTATCTGCATTTGGACTTAGTTGACAATATCATCTGCATTACAGAGTGCCTTGAGGTCATTCTTAAACCTGCACAGCCTGGGATAAAGACACTCTAGTACAGTGAATAACTGTTTATGTGCTAACTGGATCTCCTGAACAATATGCAAAAGAAGGCTATGCAGAATTTTGAATACTTTCTTTGCCAAGTGTCTCTTATGTCAATACTACCCCAAACTAAGGCATGGTGTGTGCTTTGTTAAGGGCTTTGGAGCCAGCAATAGGGAAGGAGAGCTGAAGAATCTATTTTCCCTTGTTTCCCACTGATAAGGTTCATTAAAGTAAATAGAAGTGAAGCATACACACCAATGGGAACATACATCCCCAGGGTTCTGTCTACTCTAAAAATTTGACTCATCATAGAAGCTTTGTTCTCAGCCTTTTGTGAAATCTAGTTTATTGATTTTACCTTTATTGCCTCTTTCATGTCTGTTTTAATTTCAATTCCTGCCATTTGACATTTGGTACAAACAATAATTTTAAGAACATTTTATCCACAATTTTTCTCAGTGTTCCTAAGTTATTCATTTATCTAAACAGACTTTAAAATACAAAACGAAAGGTAAGAACTGGGGTTGGTCAAGTCCAAAACTGAAGGTGAGACTGTTCCTTATCCTGTTGCTATGTCTTTTGGCACGAACAGAGGAAAATGGCAAAGCCTTTAAAAAACTCCTGGATACAGTGTATTTTTCTGAATCTACAAAAGTTGTTTGTAGTTAGCTTTAGCATAAATATTAAGGTCTTAACTACAGTGAGAGCTGATTATGTACCTTTGTCCTTATATGACTTTTTCTGCAATTCTATCAGCAACCTCTGTCAACCAGTATTTCTATTCTTACCCAGACCAATAACTGACCTTCAGAAAGATGGCCCTGAGGTGGGCTGCAAGATCCTGAAGTGCATTCTCTAAATACATGTGCACATGCACACACACACACACACACACACACACGCCCACACACATTACATGACACGCTGCTTGTATCAGAAATCAAAGAATTTCATAATGTAAAGTATTTTGAAAAAATTTTAAATTACCATCATGAACAGAATACCTAACTAAATTCTTTCTTCTCCTCACAGTTTAATAACACTTCAGGACCTGTAGGCATCAAAACTGTCCCTTCTGAAACATTCTGTGTCCTCTCACTAACATGAGACAAGATGAATTGCTCCTGTGTGGTAAATACACAGCACCCAGAACCCTGCCCTTCTTGCTTTACTGTCACTGCTTGTTTCATTGCTACTTTTCTACATCAACTCCAACAAACAGAGGCTATGGCTATGTTTTAGTCATACACAAAGGTAGTGTAAACATAATACATGCTACAAAATAACAAGAGATAAAAATAGATAATTGCATATCACCAAAATTTAAAACATTTGTGTTTCAAGGATGCCATCAAGAAAATGAAAAGACAATCCACGGAATGGGAGAAAGTATGTATAAATTACGTATCTGATGAAGAATTTGTTTCCAGAATATATATATATATATTTTAAACTCTTACAACACAGCAATGGAAAAACAAATCATCATATTTCAAATGGGTAAAAAATTCGAATAGACATTTCTCTAAATAGAAACACTAATGGCCAATAAGCACAGAAAATATATGCTCAACATCATTGGCATTAGGGAAACAAAGACCAAAACCACAATGAGATATCATTTTACATCACTAGGATAGCTGTATCAAAATTATAGACAATAACAGTTAGAGCAAGGATATGGAGAAAATGGAATCCTTATACATTGCTGGTGAAATGGTGTAGCCACTTCAGAGAGAAGTTTTCACTACTACATTTATACCAAAATGAAATGAAAATATGTGACAACAATCATCTGAGCCTTCAGTGTGTTCTCATCTTTCTGCTGGTAGAGGATCTTGTCTGGATGTTGATGGCTGCTGACTGAGCAGGTGGTGGTTGCTGAATGTTGAGATGGCTGCGATAATTTCTTAAAATAAGACAACAGTGAAGTTTGCCATATCAATTAACTCTTCCTTTTCAGAAATATTTATTTGTAGCATGTGATACTGTTTGATAGCATTTTACCCATAGCAGAACTTGTTTCAAATCCTGCCACTGTTTTGTCAACCAAGTTTCTCTATATTCTAAATCATTTGTTGTCATTTTAACAATGTTTACATCATCTTCACCAGGAGTAGATTTCATCTCAAAGGACAAATATCACTGGTCATTTATAAGAAGCAATTTCACATTCATTAAAGTTTTATCATGAGATTGCAGCAATTCAGTCACACCTTCAGGTTCTACTTCTAATTCTAGTTCCCTTGCTATTTCACCACATCTGCAATTACTTCCTCCACTGACATCCTGAACCCCTCAAAGTCGTCTGTGAGTATTGGAATCAACTTCTTCCAAACTCCTGTTAATGTTGCTATTTTGACAGCCTCTCACGAATCACAGGTGTTCTTAATGGCATATATAATGGTGAATTCTTTCCAGAAAGGTTTCAATTGATTTTGCCTAGATCCATCAGAGGAATCACTATCTATGGTAGCTATAGCCTTGCAAAAATACATTTGTTAAATAAGAAGACTTGAATGTCAAAATACTCCTTAATTCATGAGCTACAGAATGTATGTTGTATCAGCAGGCATGAAAACATGAATCTCCTTATGCATCTCCATTAGAGTTTTTAGGTAACCAGATGCATTGTCAACAAGCAGCATTATTTTGAAAGAAATCTTTCTTCTGAGGTAGGTCTCAACAGTTGGCTTAAAATATTCAGTAGGCATAAACCATGCTCTAAAGAGAGGTGCCATCATCAGGCTTCATTTTTCCATTTGTAGAGCACAGGCAGAATGGTATTAGCATAATTCTTAAAGGCCCTAGGATTTTCAGGATGGTAAATGAGCATTGACTTCAACTTAAAGTTACCAGCTTCATGAGCCCCTAAGAAGAGAGTCACCTTGTCCTTTCAAGTTTTGAAGTCAGGCATTGACTTCTCTCTAGCTATGAAAGTCCTAGATGGCATCTTCTTTCAAAATAAGGCTATTTCATCAATATTTAAAATCTATTGTTTAGTATACCACCTTCATCAATAATCTTAGCTATGAATAACATGCTATAGCTTCTACCAGCATTTGCTGCTTCATCTTCCATTTTAATGTTATTGAAACGGAACTTTCTTTAAACCTCATGAACCAACCTCTGCTAGCTTCAAACTTTTCTTCTGCAGCTTTCTCATCTCTCTCAAGCTTCACAGAATGAAAAAGAGTTGATGCCTTGCTCTGGATTAGCTTTTGGCTTAAAGGAATGTTATCTGGTTTAATTTTCTATCCACACCACTAAAACTTTCTCCATATCAGCAATAAAGCTGTTTTGCCTTCTTTATTTGTATTGAGATGGAGTCTCACTCTGTTACCGAGGCTTGAGTGCAGTGGCACAATCTTGGCCTGCTGCAACCTCCATCCCCCAGGTTCAAGCGATTCTCCTGCCTAAGGCTCCTGAGTAGCTGAGATTACAGACTCCCACCAGCATGTCCAGTGAATTTTCGTATTTTAGTAGTTGGAGTTTCACCATGTTGGCCAGGCTGATCATGACCTCCTGATATCAGGTGATCTGCCCAGCTCAGGCTCCCAAAATGCTGAGATTACGGGTGTGAGCCACTGCACCCAGCCCTGTTTTGCCTTCTTATCATTTGTGTGTACACTGGATTTTTAAAACTCCCTTCAAGAATTTTTCCTTTGCATTTACAACTTGGCTGTTTGGTGCAAGAGGCCTAGCTTTCTACCTATCTTAGCTTTCTACATGTCTTCTTCACTAAACTTCATCATTTCTAGCTTTATATTTAAACTGATTTGGGCAGTTTAAGTGAGACTCTCTTACTTAAACATTTAGAGGTCATTGTAGGGTTATTAATTGGCCTAATTTCAATATTGTTGTGTCTTGGGGTATAGGGAGTTCTAGAGAGAGATATATACAGGGAGAAGTCAGTCAGTGGAGCAGTCAGAATATATAACATGTATGAATTAAGTTCACTATCTTATATAGGAGTGGTTTGTAGTACCTGAAAACAATTACAATAGTAACATCAGGGATCACTATTCACAGACTACCATAAAATACATAATAATGAATAAGTTTGAAATATTACCAGAATTACCAAAATGTCACAAAGAGACAGAAAGAAGCATACGCTGTTGAAAAAACAGCATTGATAGACCTTCAATTTGTAAAAAAATATTATCTACAATGTACAATAAAGCAAGACACAATAAAACAAGGTATGTCTGTACATGAATCCTCATAGCAGCATTTTTCATAACTAAAAGGTAAAAACCTAAAGGTCCATCATCTGATGAATAGATAAACAAAGTGTAGTGTATCCACACAGAAGAAAACTATTGTAATAATAAAAGGAAGGAAATACTGATGCATGCTACAGCATAAATGAATCTTCAAAAGTAATACTAAATGAAATATACCAGTTAAGCATTTTTAATGATACAATTTATACGACCTGTCTGGATTAGACAAATCCATAGAGACAGAAAATATATCAGTAGTTGCCTAGAAGTGGGGACATGGGAGGTATGTATAGTGAGTGCTAATGGGCATGGAGCTTCTATTTAAAATGACAAAAATGTTCTGAAAGTAGATTGTGATGATATTTGCACAACTCTATATGTGTACTAAAGCCATTGAATTAGTACATCTTAAATGAGTGAATTTTCCTGTATATAAATTACATCTCAATCATTGTTATCACTTTTATATATATAAAATGACGAGTTCATGTGTCAGTTTTCTTCCTTCTCTTATATCCAAGTCCCTGGAGTAATCTTATGGACGGGGAAGGGAAATACAAAAACTCCCCAGTGTTCACAAGAATTTAGAGCTAAAACAAATGAGACATTTATAACTCCTGTAGAGTTGCTTTCTGGCTCCCTTTAGGCGATATGAAAAAATGACTTACCCTGGTTCAGCCTGAGAAAAAGCTGTCTGGCAAGTTGTCAAAGTTCATTTATATACAAAGGAATAAATAGATAAAAAAAAGAAAAGAAAGAAATCCTAAAGAGTTAAATGTCTAGAATTGTGCCATCTAACACAGGATCTACCAACCTCACTGTATTAGTCCATTCTTACACTGCTATAAATACCTGACACAGGGTAATTTATAAAGACAAGAGGTTTAATTGGCCCATGGTTCTGTGGGCTATACAGGAAGCATTTTGGTTTCTGCTTCTCGGGAGGCCTCAGGAAGCTTCCAAACATGGTGGAAAGCAAAGTGGGAGAAGGCATCTTCACATGGTGGGAGCAGGAGCAAGTTGGGGGTGGGTGAGGAGTGCTGCACACTTTCAAACAACCAGATCTCACAAGAACTCACTAACACCTGAACAGCACCCAGGGGATGGTGCTTAACCATTCATGAGAAATCCACCCCCATGATCCAACCACCTCCACCAGGCCCCACCTCCAACAATGCGGATTACATTTCAACATAAGAGATTTTGGTGGGGAAACGTATCTAAACCATATCACCGGTGTAACTACTAAGCATCTGAATTTTGGCTAGTCTGAAATGAGCTGTGCTCTAAGTAAAAAATATAAACTGGATAGTTTTTTAAAGTAAAATATATCATTAAAAGGTTGTCAAATATTGATTATATGTTGAAATAATAATGTTTGGGGTATATTGGGTTAAATAGAATATATCATTAAAATGAATTTCACCTGTTTTTTAATTTTATAATGTGGCTACTAGAATATTTAAAATATTATATATGGTTCACATTATATTCATATTGGATAGCATTGGCCTAGAAATCTGAGTACTAAACAAAGCTATCAGAGTAGCCAGTGAAAAATCCTAGCAACATGGAGACACTTACAACAAAAAGGATGCTTCACTATAAAGATGTTGAAACCGAGGTATAAAATGGTAAGAAACAGAAAATGCAATGCTCCTTCCTGCTTATGCACTGTTTCTCTCTCCCTTACTCTCTACAGCTTTGCAAATCCCAAGAGACAGACCTTAATCTAGCGCTTCATGGGTCTGCATGAACGATGTCAGCAAAAAATTAAAAATAAAAATAAATAAAACTTGGGCTTTCTGAATATCTTAATGATTGCACTTATCATAATTACTAGTTTACATAAATCTTGTCCATTAAATTATTAGCTCCTTAAGGACAGCGTATATGCTTTACACATTTTATCTTTGCGCATACCTAACACATAGTAGATGTTCAATAAGTACTTGTTAAATCTGAGATACATAAGAAGGATATAGCTGGCCAAGTACTATTTGTTTTAGGTTTTTCTCAGATTGCCAAATCTGGTTATAAAACCTCATGGTATCTCCAATTAATTTTAAAAATTATCAAAGGAAAAATATTTGTATTTAACCTAAAAAATTAGAATCTATGCCAGACTGTATCTTCAGATGAAAAAAGAAAAAAGGAGATCATAATATCTAACAAGTAATGACCCAGGTCATACTGTCCAAAGTTATGATAATTTTTAGTTTTATTGCTCAAGGATTATCAACTATGATGTAAAGTATTAAATAAAAAAAAACGAAAAATAATATGAATAAAACCCAAGCCAAGTCTGATGTCAGTGGGAGTTCTGAATACAGAACCAATCTGTTCTTGGCAGTTAGCCTGTGTCAGGCTGTTCACTTATTAGTTTGTTTTTACTGAATTTCCTATTTTTAAAAGCAATTTTTAATGAGCATAAGGCCAGATGTTTATCCTGGAGAATAAGTTATAGCAGTGTTGGAGGCAGCAGACGTGTATACCTCTGGGACATTTGTAACACAGAATATATTATTTCTGACAGTTAAGAAAGCAAGCAGCAGGAAGTCGGCCTCAGGATTTTATTGGCGTCAACTGCTAATGGAGCTAATAAAGCTGATTTGTGGGAAAAGTGACCGCAATTGAAATGTGTGTCGATGCATTTACATTAGGGGCATTTTTTCTTTTTAACCAATGACTTCAATCTAGATTTCAGAATCTTCTGCTTTGCTAAGCAATATCATAATCTGTGAACAGTCAAGTTCAAACCAAATATATCTGTTTCTCTCTCACTGATAAAGCATATTGTTTTGGAAAACCAGAATCAGGTAACTCGACATGAATAGAGGTCATTCTGAGAAATATCTCTTATTTCTTTTTTACTTCATTTAATTAATGCTGAGCAATTAACAACTGCTATCTAAAACAATTTTGCCATAACTTCAAGCCGATCGATCAGGCAAACATAGAAAATAGTAGTGGAAAACTTCTTTCAAAATGTTAAGCATATAACTATTTTAACTATCTCCTTTTCTTGTTTTGGGGAAAAAAAGTACACTTGAAAAAGACTTATATCCCATGGCAAAATTTAAAAGTAATTGCCATTCAAAACCATCTAAAATGTCAGCACGCTTTAAAAGAGTTTTAGTCCTGATATTAATGTAAAGTTCCTTCTGTATGGTAAGTAAAATTAGTAATACAATACCAATGGCAGTAAAACCACCATACAACACAGAGGCCGTGCAAACTAGCATTACTGCATTGAACCACAGTAAAAGATAACCAGTGGCCATTTGGCAGACATGTTTATTTATAACGAGTTAAAGTAGGCAATCCTAAAAACTTTAAATGACTTTATTTTTTCTATTTCTTTTTGCATGACCTTTCTGTACACAGAATTCTATCTTAAATTAAATCAGAATATCCTATGATTACACAGTCATTAAATTTTAGCATCCCTTCAGTCTGAAGGTTCTTTATCAGTAGTCCCAATCTCCTCTTCAGTGAGGGATGCTTTCAACAACATCACTGACATATAGTCATTTGGCTTCTGGGTTCCTTTTTAAAGAGGCCCATTCTATTTGAGAAAGTCCTAATAGTTAGGAAGTACTTGTGGAGAGCAAAACATTCCTACTATTGCTTCATTCTACTTTATGGGGCTGGAAACTCTAAACCATTGATTTCTGTAATATTATTTTCTTCTGTTTCTCCCATTTTTCAGTCTTCTTTAAAGTTCCTTGTCTTCCTCCTTGGTCTACCCCTCAAACAATGATATTCCTTGGTTTACATCTT
The DNA here is from genome assembly GCA_004027835.1 of Alouatta palliata. NCBI lineage: Eukaryota > Metazoa > Chordata > Mammalia > Primates > Atelidae > Alouatta > Alouatta palliata. Next base: position 78,285 of record PVKV010003902.1, on the reverse strand, counting down.
TGGCTCACTGCACTCCTGTCTGGACATGTTTTCTTTTAGTGGTGTCATCCTCCCTCATTTTTAAAAATATCACTTCATGACCTTGACTTTCAAATCAGTATCCAACATTGACATCTATTTTGAGCTGTATGTAGTTCTGTGGTTCTCAAACTTCAGTGCTTACTGGAATTACCTGGGGAAAGTTTTAATAGTCCTAATGCCCAGATGGTACCTTCTACCAGCTTAATAGGAATTTCTAGGGGTGTCTCAGGCACCAGAATTTTTTACACCTCCCCAATGAATTCTAATGTGCACCAAAGTTTGAGAACTGGAAGTCGTGCATTAGAAAAGGTTTAACAAGCAACTCTCTGCAAGGAGGATGAGGGGAAGAAGTGTCTGATTTGTTGCCTTTTCTGATTTCACTGGTTTAATACCCCAACCACAGTCAACTTCAAGCTACCAACCTCATGACAACCAGCTATCAAAATTTCTGAACTTTAACAATTGGCTCTAGTAAGTTGGTACATATCAATTCCAGCACACCACTAGAACTGGGGTACCAGTGTATTCAGTTTCCTGATGAATGTAGTAGCCAAATTATCCAGTCAGAAATACCCATCAGATTTTATTTCCAAAGACATTCTTATATGTGGGCCTAATAAATTAAAAATATAGAGAGGGCCGGGCGCGGTGGCTCACGTCTGTAATCCCAGCACTTTGGGAGGCGAAGGCGGGTGGATCACGAGGTCAAGAGATCGAGACCATCCTGGTCAACATGGTGAAACCCCGCCTCTACTAAAAATACAAAAATTAGCTGGGCATGGTGGCACGTGCCTGTAGTCCCAGCTACTCGGGAGGCTGAGGCAGGAGAATTGCTGGAACCCAGGAGGCAGAGGTTGCAGTGAGTTGAGATTACGCCATTGCACTCCAGCCTGGGTAACAAGAGCGAAACTCCGTCTCAAAAAAAAATAAATAAATAAAGAGAGACAGCAACAGAGTGTAAAATAGACAGATGATAGATAAATGATTGAGAGATTGACCAAAGGGAAGAAAACACAGACAGAAGTGGATTGTACTGATACAACAGCGAGCTAGGAAAGCAGGAGTCTCATTCACTTGCTGTTATTCCTCCTTGCTCCCTGTGGTGATACATTAAGGATTTCCATAAAGTCAAAAGGCCACATAGAGGGCATTTTCAGAACCACTGCCCTGCAGAATAAAATCCACATTTCTCATCCTCACATATGCATCCCCTTCATGATCTGGCTCTATGGGCCTTTTCAACCTCATTTCCTCCATATCTCACCTCACATTTAACACTGTAAGTACAGCCAGTAACCAAATGTTCACACTTTGTATTCTAATTCCCCTTCAAAAAAAAAAGTAGCTTTCACTTATCCCAATATTCCCCTAAAACAGTCTCAGGTTTAGTAGAAAATTATATGAAGCAGAAATTTTCTTTCAGTCCCAGAAACATCTTTTTCCATTCCTTTTTCTTCCCTTAGTGAATAAGTGAGGTCAAGGCTAATGCTGTAGCCATGTATATTGAAAATAATGATTTATTAAAAATGAATGTCTTCTTTGGCAGGGCACAGTGGCTCACATGTGTAATCCCAGTACTGTGGGAGGCTGAGGCAGGCGGATCACCTGAGGTCAGGAGTTTGAGACCAGCCTTGCCAACATGGTGAAACTCTGTCTCTCCTAAAAATACAAAAATTAGCCAGGCATGGTGGTGGGCACCTGTAATCCCAGCTACTCAGGAGGCTGAGGTGGGAGAACTGTTGAACCTGGAAGCGGAGGTTGCAGTGAGCCGAGATAGCACCACTGCACTCCGGCCTGGGTGACGAAACAAGACTCCATCTCAAAAAAACACAAAAAACAAACAAAGAAATGAATGCCTTTTCCAAGATACCGAGCAGTTCTCTGAGAAATCTTCATACTATTTTCCATAGAGGTTGTGCTAATTAATATTCAACAAAAGTGTTTAAGTATTCCCTTTTCTCTGCATCCTCATCAACATTTTTTAATTTTTGTCTTTTTAAATAGCCATTCTAACTGTATAAGATGATATCCCATTGTGGTTTTAATTTGCATTCCTCGGATGATGGTAATGTTGAGTATTTTTTCATATGCTTGTTAACCATTTGATATCTGCACTTGTATGTTTACCACAGCCCTATTCACAATAGCAATGATATGGAATCAACATAAGTGTCTGTGATGCGATGACTGGCCAAAGTTATAGATTGATTCGAGATTTAGATATATTTACATATATATATACATGTGTGTATGTGTGTACATGTATGCATATATATACACATGTATACACACACACATATACATGCAGTCAATACTATACAGGCATAAAAAAGAATGAAATCATGTCTTTTCCAGCAGCATGTATGGCACTGAAGGCCATTATCATAAGCGAAACAACTCAAACAAAAAGGCAAATATTACATGTTCTCACTTATAAGTGGGAGCTTAATAACGTATACACACAAACATAGAATGTGGAATGATAGGCACTGGAGCTGCAGAAGGGTCGAAGGTGAGAAAGGAGTAAGAGATGGGAAATTACTTAATGGGAACAACATACATTATTTGGGTGGTGGACACACTGAAAACCCAGACTTCACTATTCATGTAACAAAACTGCACTTTTATCCCTTAAATTTGTATGAAAATTAATGCCTTGTTATTTATATATTTAAGTTATGCTAAGAGGAGATAATTTAAAATCTTTAGAGCACAGTAAAGAGGAACACAGAAAAGGAGTGTATCTATGGGTTCTTAGAGACCGTATTATTACTCACATCAGAAGCTGGCTTAGGAGAGCTTGAGGGTGAGAAAGAGGAAAAGGAGACGAAAATTGGGTACCTCAAAGATTTAGGAATCCTTGTTCCTGAAGATCCAAAGTGGTTTGGATCATGAGGGAGAGAAGTAATCCCCTCACTCCCACAGCCATGTGTCTACACTTGTCTTTATCTATGGCCTATGTAAATCTAGAGATATGTGCCCCCACTTAAGCCAAAGGAGAGGTATAGGCTTCACATATATTAACAGAAAGGGGAAAATGAATAAACTCCATAAGTTTGAGGATCCAATATTCTTAATTTATAAACTAGGCCTGAAAGAAAAGATAACAAGGAAGATATTTCTTCCTTGCAAGAGCCCATCAAGTCCTAGTCCAAGTCTACATGCCACAGTAGGAGAAGCACAGATGGGGAAATAGAACACCAAAGTCCAGGCATGGATCTGCTGTGCACACACTACACAAACTTTGTTTTCTTGTGCAAAGGAGTAGTAAAGATAAACATACTGTGAAACTTTGAAGAGCTAGAAAAGTGTTTCTCAGACTATTGTTTTTTCATTATTGCCCCCCTCCGGTGCTTTTTTTGAGCTATTTTTCTTCCTGACTGACCCATCCAAGGTATTTCAATACCATCAGTATACTGAATATATGTTTACATAGTATATGTATATCTGCGTGTGTGTGTGTGTGTGTGTGTGTGTGTGTGTGTGTGTGTGTGTAAAAGTAAGCTTTTTGCCACTCCTAAGAAACAGATTTTACTTCTTGGTAACAGTTTTACCCTCATCATTCTCAATGAGCTAGACAGATAAAGGCTGATTTTACTCTCATACCTCTGTTACCCAAGCAAGACAGGAAATTTTCAAAGCTAGTATAAGTAAAATGTTATGAAATTTTTAATAATGCTAAAATGTAGCATTAAAACTAAAAGCTTTTTAAAAAGCATTCAGTAAGTTTCAAATACAGAAGACTTAAGTTCTAACACAGAAACTAAGCTCAGCCACCACTTGTATCCAAAATCTAAAACGTATGTATTTAGAGACTGTGGTTTGAATGAACATGAAGATTATACTAGCATCTCACTGACAATGGACACAGTTATGGCAGAGATGAGAAACAAGGTGTAAAGGAAATCAAGCCAAATGCCAATAAGCGACCCTGGTACAAATGCAGCAGACTTCTTTTGCAGGCATTATTTGCATAGTAGGTGCTGTAATTTGCACATGGCACCTCAGATAAAACATAAAAGGCCCTTCAAACCTTTGCAGTAGATTAAAAATATAGTGGACAAAATGCTAAATGAATTACTAAAACTTTATGGCATTTTATAGCTTTGTAAAATAATTATGCTTCATAACCAGAAAAGCTGGATATAATTTTGAAGAATTGAGGTAGATTCTCTCTTACTCAAAGTATCTCCCTACATTTTGTAACAAATTAGAGATTGACGCAGCATAGTGACAACATTAGCAAACTACAGTTATTTTCTGCTTTGAGGTGGCATACATTGCTTTTTAAATATAAGAGCAGACATTCAAATGAACTTCAGGAATTGAGCAACACACACGTTATTTTCAAATGTCCTCACTAAAATCAGCAGAAATGTTTTTTTCTGGAACTTCAATTGTCCTGTTTAGTCTGGATGCTGACCCAGATGAGAAAGGCCATAACTGGGGGACAGGAGTAGGGGAGACAACTGACACAAAGATTATTTCTGAGCAGAATAGGTATATGCCAAGAAAAGTCTTACAGGTTAGCCATGATCATTTGGTTGGAATCAGTGTAAAGGCCAAAAAGACACACAAATTCTAATCCACTGGCTTAGAGAATTTAACACAATAGAGTACCTTAAAATGTTGTGCTGATTGTATTTGAGTCATTTTGTTAAATTTTACTCTTGAAATCTTTTTATTTAACTGGCTACATCCTCTCTAAAATGATCTTTTATTTAAAAGGCCTTTCCACTTAAAAGGGAACAAAGTACTGATACATGCTACCACATGGATGAGCCTTGAAAACATTATGCTAAGTGAAAAAAGCCAGACGCACACACAAAAGACCACATGTTGTGTTCCATTTATATGAAATATCCATACTAGGTAAATCCATAGAAACAGAAAGCAGATTAGTGATTGCTAAGGATGGGAGCCAGTGGGAAATGAGGAGTGATGCTGAATGGGTATGGTGTTTCCTCTGGGGTGATGAAAATATTCTAGAACTAGACAGTGGTGACGGGTGCACAATACTGTGAATGCGCTAAATGCCACTGAACTGTACCCTCTAGAATGGTTTAAGCAGCAAATTTTATGGTATGTGTATTTTACCACAGATGGAAAAGAGGCCTTTCTAATTTGTCCAGTTTGACTCATATGAAAATATGCTTCTTCCAGGTCTAGATTTTGTGAGTCCCTGAAGCTTTGCAGTTTGGAGGGGCTGCTAAGAAAAATAATTCACAATAGCAAATACAAAATACCTGCCTTGACTTCTCTCCCAACTTTGCTTCTCTAGGCAAAAACTATGCAAGTGAAGGAACCTGAGGCGCATCCTTCCATGGCTTCATGACAGTCACCTCTCAGTTCCTTCCCCATGAACTGCAAAAAGAAGAGCCCCATTTTCTGGCCTAAGTTCCCAGTTCTATTAATACTTGCCCACATGCCCAAAGGTGACTTGAAAGGTCCCCATTTTCTATACCATTGGGTCAATTTTGAAAGACTTTCCCTATTATCCAGGATGAGGAGCCGAAGGTCTGACACTGCTTTCCCAGGCGGAGTGTGCATGCTTCCAGCTATATGGAACCCTAACCTATGTTTAAATTGCTAATCTTGGGAGCTAGCTGGCATGGATACATTGCTATATCATCAGCTGCCAAGTGTAACAGGGTCACTACAGTGTGAAGATAGAAAAGAGAAAGGTTGGGTGAGTCAGAGTAAGAATCTATTAAGATGAATATGAGAAATAAATGTACCAGACTGAGTTCCCAGAAACAACTAAGGTCAAGGAGTCATTCAGAAGAAACACAAGCTGCACATGCTTTATGACTCCAGCACCATGAAGTAAGGACAATTGAGATGAAGAACCCTAGCCAAGCAGAGAAAAGAGCTGAGCCTTGCAGGCCCACTTCTTGCTGCCACAATTACAGATGGGACTCTTCATATATTTAAGACACTGCACGAGATAAGCTATAGAAAAGTAAACAGCAGATAAGAGGGGAGAAATGCTGGTCTAGTTATCTTTGCCTTAAAGTAAGCTTTTGGCAGTAGGAGAGCTATATGTAGAAACGGACAAAATTGAGGGTAATAAATAAAGATGTTTGTGTAATTTCACCTTTGCAGAACATCTTAAATTCTACCTACAGTCTTCTGTGTGTCTTTCTCACACAGTGAGTGAGACTAAATTGGAAGTATTGACCATGTATACTTTCTAATTTGCCCCACCTGATAAGTTATGTTTGCACGGGAGGATACTTCCTGCCTGTGTTCCATCAATATCTTCTGAGGATGCTACATCCAGGGTCCTGTTCTATATACTAAATAAAACAGACAAAACACCCCTGCTTTCATAGAGCTTACTTTCTAGTAGCAAGAAAGAAACCATAATCAGTAAGTATACAAGAATTGTATAAGCATAGCGGGCTACGGGGAATAGGGTAAACGGAATGAGAAGTGCCTTCACAAGGCAAAGTAGCAAGGGAAAAGTATTCCATTTGAAATAGGGTCAGGTTAGGCGTCATTGAGACAGAGGGAGCCATGCACATAGAAGGAGTCACAGTTTGCCTGGCATGTGTGAAGATCACTGAGAAGATCTGTGGGTGGCAGCTGCGAAGACAAAATGGAGAGTGGTAGGAAATAAGAAGGGGGCACCAGATCATCCATGGCCTCCTGGGCCATGGAGAAGTCTGGCTTACTTACAGGTTGGGAGAAGATGGGGCTCACTTTCTCATCACTTTGACTTCCGTGAGTGAGCCTGACTTGCTACTGACTGGAGCAGACTGCTGCCTTGACTTTTCTCCCAACTTTACAACTTTCCTGCCACCAAAGATTATTAGATAAACTAGAAAACAAGGAAATTAAGAATGTACCTAAGTGCCATTTCAGTCTATATTCCCTAACAAATTTTATTCCTACAAATTTCCCTTTCTATACCCGTCACATCAGTCTGGTCTAACTCCTTCCTTTCCTTCACATATTGTGTTTATTTCTATTCTGTGCTTTTTCTCTGGTTGTTTCTCAACTCCCCGAATCTCCAGCTTGATAAGCCACCTCCCCCTCACACGTATTAGTGTAAAGAGTATTATTTTCTTTCTCACGCAGCTCAGATTCCACTCCCAGCTTAGATTCCATCTTTGATCAACATATTCATTCTTCCATATAACCTCAGATCTGCTTTTCTTTCTCCTCCACTGCACCTACACCTGTAAAGCTGACCTAGGCTAGCAAAAAACACACGACTGTGATAACTGGTTGCACATTAAATTCATAATCACCAGCTTCTAGTGGTTCCTTAGTGCACCTCCAAAATCGTATATATCCCAAATGTATTCACTCTTTCCTTCTCCTAGGTCACATTTAGTATTTCTCCTTTCTTCTCTAACACCTAGCACCTCCTCCCCTACTTTGGACTTAGCCAATTACCCTGGTATATGTAATCAGAAGAGAACTTCCACCAAAGCTCCATAAACAACCTGCATCTTTACTCATATACTGTTACTACCCGTGCCCACTCACCTTCCAGTAAACTCTTGCTCTATTGCTGTTTTTATGCCTTCTTCTATGGTGAATATTTTTAGCATACTATTTAAATTCCTGTTTTGATTTTTTTATTATTTTGTATTATTTTCTTAGTTTTTTAAGGGATTACAATAAGCATCTTAATTTACCACGATCTATTTCAGAATATTAATATAATTCCAACAAAAACTATAAACTTTTATAGTTTTTCCTCCCAACCTTCACACTATTATCATACATATGTTTATATGCTATACCCCCAAAAATACAATGTTATAATTACTACTTTATACAATTTTATTCTCTCTTAAGGAAGTTTAAAGAAGAAGTGAGAAAATACATAGATCCCTTTATGTTTGCTGCACATTTATTACTTCCAGTACACTTGTTTCTTCCTGTGGACTTAAGTTACCAGCCTGAAAGAATTTCTTTAATATTTCTGCTATCAAGAAATTCTCAGTCTTTATGTATAATGCCTTTATTTCACCTTCATTTTGAAAAAAGTTTTGCTGGACATAAAATTCTCATTGACAGGTTTTCGTTTTGCTTTTTCAGCAATGTGAATACAAGTTGACTATCCCTAATCTAAAAATCCAAGGGCTGGGCACAGTGGCTCATGCTTGTAATCCCAGCACTTTGGCAGGCCGAGGCAGGAAAATCACTTGAGGCCAGGAGTTCGAGACCAGCCTGGCCAATGTGGTGAAACCCTGTCTCTACTAAACAATACAAAAATTAACCGAGTGTGGTGCTGGGTACCTGTAATCCCAGCTACTTGGGAGGCTGAGGCAGAAGAATCACTTGAACCAGGAAGGCAGAAGTTCTGGTGAGCCAAGACTGTAAGCAAGACTCTGTCATTCACAGATAGACAAACGACTGACAGATACATCAATAGATAGAAAAAATAATAAAAATCCAAAATCAGAAATGCTCCAAAATCTGAAACTTATTTTGGATTCTGGTTTTTGGATTAGAGATACTGAACAGTAACTCTAATGAAAATATTACAAAGTTCAACAAATCCAAAATAGTTCAGGTCCCAAGTGTTTCGGATAAGGGATACTCAACCTGTATCTTATTCCAGTGCTGATTGGCCTCCATTATCTCTAATAAGAAGTTAGCTATGAATAATATTATGTTTCCTGTATTTGAAGAATTGGTTTTCTCTTGCTGCTTTCAATGTTTTCTCTTTGGCTTTAGCTTTCGGCAGTGACTGTTATGTGTCTAGCTGTAGATAATTTTGTGTTTATTCTTCCTGAGGTTCATTAAACTTCTTGGATTTGTAAAGTAATGTTCTTCATACAATTTGAGAAGATTTTAGCCACTTTCTCTTAAGAAAGTTTTAGGCACCTTTATTTGCTCTCCTTGGCATACTACACATGTCTGTATAGTTCATATTATCCTATAAATCTCTGACAGTATGTTTATTTCACTTCAATCTTTTTTTCCTTCTATTCTTCAGTTTAGATAATCTCTGTCTATCTTCACACTGATTGACTAGTTCTTCTAACATCTCAGTTTCCGTTGAGGCTCTCTGGTGTATTTTTTATTCGTCTTTGTATATTTTAACTACATAATTTCCATTTGATTCTCTATTTTTAAAATAATTTCCAACTCTTTATTGGGATTTTATATTCATTAAGTGTTGGCATCACACTTTTCTTTAGTTATATGAACCTATTTATAATATCTGCTTTCGACTCTTTGTATGCTATCTCTAACACCTCAGAACACTCAGAGATAATTTATACTGATGACTTTTATAGTCTAAATATGTATCACAGGTTGTTTCTTTGTAAGTCTCATACCTATTTTTTTTAAGTACTGGCCTTTTTGTATAATATATTATAGCAACTCTGGATTCTATTTTCTATCTCAGGTTTGTTATTTTTCTTACATTTGTTTAGTAAACTTGCCTAGGCTAAATGTATGAAGTCTGACTCCACGAAAATGTGCAGCTACTGATATCTTTGTTCATTTGTTTTTATTTTTAAGCTTGCCTTCCTGTAGGTCATTCCTGTATTTGCATAGCTTATCAGTCAGCTAAAAAAAAAAAAATCAGAGGTTTCACTCCAACATGTCAGGCCAGTAAGCCTTCCATTTTCTGCTGATGGATCTGTGTGTGAACTGTGAAGCACATTAAAATTTCACATAATTTTTCACTCTTTCCCTGCTTTTAACTCCCTGCCAAGTTCTCTGATATCTCCTATACACCTGTGTGCAGGTTCTGTCAGCTGGGGAGAGGTAGGTGACTTGGGACCTCTGCTGGTTCTGCTGTGCATGTGCACAGCCTCAATCCTTAAGATCTGTTTGAGTTCTAAATATATGGGAAAGTTGTATGCTATTAAAAAAAAAAAAAAAAAGTGGAATTTTCTTGTTTGCTATTAAGAGAAATTAAGTGTAATCTGATTTCTCTTAGACTTCACACCCCCCTCCTCATTGTACTTATTTTCTCATAGATAATAAGGGTTATTATAAAGCAAGGGCATTTCACCACAGGGCACCAGCAAAACTCTATATATTTTAATATACCTAACATGAACTTCTACTAATGCATTTGTTATTGCATTTTTATTGTTATTATTCTGTGCTAAGGATAAATAAGTAAATAACACCTGCAGGCTGTTCAGTGTCATTAAAAAAGATTGTGTTTTTTAATAGCCATACAAGAAAGAAGTAACATGTTAAAAAAAAATCTAAACAGGTTTGAGTTCATAGGAAGGTACAAAGCAAACTATGTAGCTTTTTGTGATTGTTTTCCGATTACTGCACTAAGGAAAAAAAGGCCACCAATTGACAATAAGTAAATAAGTAGGTGTTCTTTCACTGAAAAATATTCTCATGATCTTATTCTATAAATTTAGGTTTCAGCCAAAATTAACAAGAAGGCTACTCCTCTTTTCTTTGTTACTGAATGTCTTCTCTTTACTTCTTAAGAAATCTATTTATTCAACAAACATTCATCAAGCACCTGGCAGGGGCAAGACATTCAGCTATAAATACTCTTGATATGTAAAGCATATGAGTCAGCCTTTGCCCTAATGGACCTTATAGTTGAGCAAGGGAGAGGCATAGTAAACTTAAGATGAGGGTGTACTATGCTCATTGCTATGAGAAAGAAATGCGTATGCTCATTGCGGCACTGTTTACAATATCAAAGACCTGGAACCAACCCCAATGTCCATCGGTGATAGATTGGACAAGGAAAATGTGGCACATATACAACATGGAATACTATGCAGCCATAAAAAACGATTAGTTTGTGTCCTTTGTAGGGACACGGATGAATCTGGAAACCATCATTCTCAGCAAACTGACACAAGAACAGAAAATCAAACACCACATGTTCTCACTCATAGGCAGGTGTTGAACAATGAGAACACATGGACACAGGGAGGGGAGCATCTGACTCCCCCAACACACTGGGGTCTGTTGGTGTGGACTAGGGGAGGGACAGCACTGGGTAGGGAGTTGGGGAGGGATAACATGGGGAGAAATGCCAGATATAGGTGATGGGGGGATGGAGGCAGCAAACCACATTGCCACATATTTACCAATGCAACAATCCTGCATGATCTGCACATGTACCCCAGAACCTAAAGTGGAATAAAATATATATAGTTAAATAAATAAATAAATAAATAAATAAATAAATGCCACCTGGAAGGATCAGAGAATGCTTTCCAGAAGAGGCGGACTGAATGAGTCCTGAGGCATAAACAGGAATTGGCCCAGGCTTTGAAGAAGGGACAGCGTGTTATGGGTATAGGTAAAATTGTGGCATTTGTGGGGGGAACAGTAAGTAGTTTACTAGCTGGAGTATAGAATTGGAAAGAGTTGTGAAAAAGAAAGTTAAAAATAAAGGCAGATATATATCATAAAGTACCTTATATCCCAAACCAAATATTTGGCATCATTTCCACTGTGGATGGAAATCTCTGCTAGATTTTAGAAAGGAAAATGACATTTGGTGCCCTGCCCAACCCCGTGCTTTGAGGATCTAGTTGGGGAGGTCTTCATTAACTCAACATGTTATGAAGATACTCAGAAAAAATCCTACCACAGATTTTGCTAATTCTTAGATAGCAGGGTGAAGGGAAGTACATTAATAGGTCATATGAGTCTGGTAAGGACCTTGAATTATCTTCATGTTTGGAGGTTAAAAGTACTTGTTTGAAATTTAATTATCAATTAATCATTCCAGAATTGTCCACTCTCTAAGAACCAGTGTAAGTCAATAAATGCAATCATCTGCACTCTCCTTTTTTCCATTTCAGCTGTTTTCAGCTTAACCTCTAGGCAGGTCATAGCTGCTTTTACTTGACATTTATTAACCTTTTATAAAGTAATTATTACTAGGAATACAGAGCAGCCTGGTTGTGACTCCATGTTTATTCATTTCATTTGAACAAAATTTGCCCTTATTCTTCATAACTATGCACTAAAAACTCATTGCTTCTTACCTACTAGTCTATTTATTATTAGAAAAATATTGATTTCATCAATATATAGTTAAAATGCTATTAATTTAATTTTACATTTTTCTCTGAAGTTTAATACTGAGAAAGATAGTTACGACTCTTCACAACAATTTGATTCATTATTTGAGTGATATTTGAGTTCAGCTAAAATAAAATCACCATGTTAGTAATCTTTCCTTGATGAAAGTTGTGTGTGATATGAATTTGTGTGTTGTCATTTTTTTTTAGAGATTTATTCTTAAGAATAGACACTATCAAGAATTTGGAAAAAGACTGTTTAAAAATTACATCTTTAAAAGAACATTATCCCTGATTTTTAAAATTTCAAAATAATACTCAAAATATTTTTATGAAGAACTGCTGTGATTTAGTTAGGAAAAACCCAAACATCTCTGCAGAAATCATTATTAGGGACAAGATGTTTGGCCCAGCATGGTAACATGACTTGAAAATGATGTAATTGCCAAATATATTGAATTCTACTCCAGAAAATTCTCATAAACTCAAGTTTCTTCTTGGTACTGCTGCCACGGTCACAGTGTAAACTCTTGTCAGGTCACAAGACTGATAATCTTATTAATGTCTCTGCTTCCAGTTGCCTCATCTCCCTCAGAAACAAAGGTGATGATTCCACTTCCCTGCTTTACAATCTCTGCCGGCTCCTTATTTATGGATGGGAAATGCAAAAACACCATATCCCGGTATATAGACCTTCAAGCCATAACCAACCTGTCATATAAACTCTGCTCCCAAGTTTTCAAAGTCAAGGCCTATTTGTCTTTTTACCTGCACCAGATAGCCCAGTGAAGAAACACTGTAAGGCCTTGTATTAGTTTCCTGTCATTGCTATAACAAATTACCACAAACTTAGTGACTTAAAACAACAGATGTCTTCACTCACAGTTCTGACACCAGAAATCCAAAATCAGTTTCACTGGGCTGAAACCAAAGATGGCTCAGAGCCACACTCATTCCTGAGGCTGTAGGTGAGAATCCGTCTCTTGCCTCCTCAGTTTCTGGTGGCTGCCAACATTCCTTATTTTATGCATATATCACTCCAAACTCTATCTCTGTGGTCACATTGCTATCTCCTCATCAGTCTGGGTAATCTGTCTCTCCCTTAAAAGGATCCTTGTTATAGCATCCAGAGGGCACCCAAATAACCCAAGATATAATCTTCCCATCTCAAGATTTTTAGCTTAATCACAACTGCAGATAACATTTACAAGTTCCAAGGTTTAAGAGATAGTATCTTTGAAGACAATTGCTCAGTCTACTACATGCCTCAATGCATCTTTTGGATAAATTCAGTAACATCTTTGGCCTTAAGCTGGTTCACATATTCAATAAATTTGTCATTGAAGGTGGTTGGAAGGGTATACACTAAATGCTTAACAGATCACCTGCGGTGACTGGAATACAGATGAGGAGGAAAGGAGAGATCATAATATCCGTACTTACTGCTTTATATATACTTTTGTATATTGTAATCATAACATGTTTTTGCATTATGAAAAACAACTAAGCAATAGCAGCTTTATTCATAATTTCTAAAACTTAGAATCAATAAGATACACTTCAGTAGGTGAATAAACTATGGTGCATCTAGACAATATAATGGAAAAGGAAATGACCTATCAAGACATGAAAAAAACACAGAGGAACCATAAATACATATTAGTAAATGAAAGAACCCCATCTGAAAGGCTACATACTGTATGACTTCAATGATAATGACTTTTGGAAGATGGTAAAACTATGGAGATGATGAAAACATCAGTGATTGCCAGAGGGGGATGGAGAGGAATGGATAAATAGGCAGAGCACAGAGAATTTTGAGGGCAGAGAAAATATTCTGCATGAATGGTATATATGTCATTACATATTTGTCAAAATTCATTGACTGTACAACACCAAGAGTAAACATGAATGTAACCTATGGATTTGGGGGTTATAATGATATGTCAATGTAGCTTCATCAGTTGTAACCTATGTACCACTCTGGGGTGGGATGCTGATAGTGAGAATGGCTGTACATGTGTGGGGACAGGAGGTATATGGGAACTCTTTGCTTCCCACTCTATTTTGCTGTGAACATAAAATTGCTCTAAAAAATAAAATCTACTAAAAAATAAGCAAACAGGTACATGCATTGAGTACATAAAAATTAGGTATACAAAATAATCTGAGGGGCACATAAAGAAGTTCAACCTAAAAACAAATGATTCAGTGCATTGTGATATATGCAATGAGGAAACTGCTTACACGATACAGTGGAATTAAACCTTGTACTCAAGAGATAGATCCAAGATGGACATAGAGACTAGGAACTCATAAGAAATAGGAGATGGTTGAGTTATGAAAATCATATGAACAATTTAAAAAATCGTTGGAGACTGATGTTTCAGCCCAAGTGTTCCAGGTCTTTGAAGTAATATACGACATAGTTGGACAGACAGAAAGATACCATATTCTAATAATGTGATAAACACTAATATTAAAATATTCACAAAGTATTTTTGCAGTAATAGAAACTTTTAGCCCAAGTTCAAGGAAGTTCCTTCAAGTTTATGAAAAGCTTTCTAAAAAAAAAAAAAAAAAAGGGCTATCCATCACATTCTCAAAGATTAAATAAGAATTGTCCATGTAAATATGAGGAAGATTTGGAGAAAGAGTGTATTAAACAGAGAAACAGTTCAGTGAAAAAGCACAGACTACTTCCAATACTGTGTTGAATAGGAACGGTGAGAGAGGGCACCCATGTCTTGTGCTGGTTTTCAAAGAAAATGCTTCCAGCTTTCGCCCATTCAGTATGATATTGGCTCTGAGTTTGCCACAAATAACTCTTACTATTTTGAGATACGTTCCATCAATACCTAGTTCTTAAGAGGTTTTAACATGAAGCGGTGTTAAATTTCATCAAAGGTTTTTTCTATTTAGATAATCATGTGGTTTCTGCCATTGGTTCTGTTGATGTAATGGAATACGTTTACCGATTTGTGTATGTTGAACCAACCTTGCATCCCAGGGATGAAGCTGACTTGATTATGATGGATACGCTATTTAATATGCTGCTGGATATTGTTTGCCAGTATTTTATTGAGGATTTTTGCATCAATATTCATCAGGGATACTGGCCTGAAATTTTTTTGCATTGTGTCTCTGCCAGATTTTGGTATCAGGATGATGCTAACCTCATAAAAGGAGGTAGGGAGGAGTCCATCTTTTTCTATTGTTTGGAATAGTTTCAAAAAGAGTGGTACCAACTCCTTTTTGTACCTCTGGTAGAAATCGGCTGTGAATCTGTCTGGTCCTTGGCTTTTCTTGGTTGGAAGGCTATTAATGACTGCCTCAATTTCAGAACTTGTTATTGGTCTCTGCAGGGATTCAACTTCTTCCTGGTTTAGTTTTGGGAGTGTGTATGTGTCCAGGAATGTATCCATTTCTTCTAAATTTTCTAGTTTATTTGCATAGAGGTGTTTATCATATTCTCTGATGGTAGTTTGTATTTCTGTGGGATCAGTGGTGATATCTCCTTATCATTTTTTATTGTGTCTATTTGATTCTTCTCTCTTTTCTTCTTTATTAGTCTCACTAGCAGTCTATCTATTTTGTCAATCTTTTCAAAAAACTAGCTCCTGGGTTGATTTTTTGAAGGGTTTTTCATTTCTCTATCTCCTTCAGTTCTGCTCTAATCTTAGTTATTTCTTGTCTTCTGCCAGCTTTTGAATTTGTTTGCTCTTGCTTCTCTAGTTCTTTTAATTGTGATGCTAGGGTGTTGATTTGAGATCTTTCTTTCTCCTGTCAGCATCTAGTGCTATAAATTTCCCTCTAGACACTGTATATTCTGCGGATTTGGGGTGGAGAGTTCTGTAGATGTCTATTAGTTCCACTTGGTCCAGAGCTGAGTTCAAGTCCTGAATATCCTTGTTAATTTTCTGTTTTGTTGCTCTAATACTGACAGTGGGGTATTAAAGTCTCCCACTGTTACTGTGTGGAGTCTAAGTCTCTTTGTAGAACTCTAAGAAATTGCTTTATGAATCTGGGTGCTCCTGTATTGGGTGCATGTATATTAAAGATAGTTAACTCTTCTTGCTGCATTGCAGCAGGCAGGAATCTTTAAGTCCACTAAAGCTGCGCCCACAGCTGCCCCTTCCCCCAGGTTCTCTGTCTCAGGGAGATGAGAGTTTTATTTATAAGACCCTGACTGGGGCTGCTGCCTTTCTTTCAGAGATGCCCTGCTCAGAGATGAGGAATCTAGAGAGGCAGTCTTACTACGATGGCTTTGAGGCACTGTGGTGAGCTTCACCTATCCAAACTTCCTTGTGGCTTTGTTTACATTGTGAGGGGAAACCGCCTACTAAAGCCTCAGTAATGGCGGACATCCCTCTTCCCACTAAGCTCAAGCATCCCAAGTTGACTTCAGATGGCTGTGCCACCACCGAGAATTTCAAGCCAGTGGATCTTAGCTTGCTGGGCTCTGTGGGGGTATAATCTACTGAGCAAGAGCGCTCCCTGACTTCAGCCCCCTTTCCAGGAGAGTGAACGATTCTGTCTCACTGGGGTTCCAGGCGCCACTGGGGTAGGAAAAAAACTCCTGCATCTAGCTTGGTGTTTGCCCAAACAGTCGCCTGATTTTGTGCTTGAAACCCAGGGCCCTGGTGGTGTAGGCACCCAAGGGAATCTCCTTGTCTGTGGTTCATGAAAATCATGGAAACGTGTCATATGTGGGCTGGATAGCACCATCCCTCATGGCACAGTCCCTCACGGCTTCCCTTGGTTAGGGGAGGGAGTTCCCCGATCTCTTGTGCTTCCCGGTTGAGATGATGCCCACCCTGCTTCTGTTCACCCTCTGTGGGCTGCACCCACTGTCTATCAAGCCTCAGTGAGATGAACTGGGTACCTCAGTTGAAAACGCAGAAATCACCTGCCTTCTGCATTGGTCTCACTGGGAGCTGCAGACCAGAGCTGTTCCTATTCAGCCATCTTGCCCAGGAATCGCTCCCTTCTATATTCAAAGACTGAAAATTCTATTTTCCCTTTTAGTTAAGGCCTTTTCAGTTTTAGACACTTAATGATCTGAATATATTCTCATTATATTCCATGTTCAACATAAAGAAGTGAAACTGTAGCATGTCCTTGGAAAAAGATAGTGTATTTATGTATTTGAAGCTTATATTAATATCTAACTGATGCTTATGCCTGCAGATGCTGTCTCACTGATGGGTCCTTGTTCTGTTAATTTGTTTCTAGGTCAACTGTTTGCATGTTTTTATAATAAATGAGCCAGACAGTGTCCTCACCTACCTGCCCTTCGAATGTCTGATTCAAAGGAGAATAAGAGCAATTAAGTGTTTAATTACATTCCATTAGCAAAAAGTAAGAAAACAACCTTTTGTGTCAAATATAAATTTGTCTCTATATTCAGATTTAACTCTCCCAGGGCCAGTTTCTTTCCATGGTAATATTCAACACTCTAAAACTCTCACGATTGCACTTTTTGTACTTTTGAAAAATGTCAGCACTCAATTTTATAGCAATTGATTTAACACTTTGGGGGGCACTTTCAACTTTTCATAATTTATAGCCATCTCCCAAAAATGTGTGATAGGCATAGTTAAGGTTGCAATCAGAATAAAAGGTCAGTATATAGATTGAAGTGTTATAAGACATCAGTAAGGATAATGGACTAAAAAAAAAATTTTTAAGCAGAAACTAACTTCTTTAGCACCTCATCATCTTGTTATCACCTTATTACCAAATTCCCTAAAGGGTTTTTCATTTTGAAAATGTGCTTTGTTGAAACTTGCATAACATTACTTCTTCCTGAAATGTTCCGAACATTTAACAAAATGATCTAAAGGAATAACATCACTTTTTTTTCAGAATGCAACCATACATATATAACATTTTCTTTTTGTTTAGTCTGTACAAACTATGGGACTTCCAACTATAATTTGATTTTTATATTATTTTACCTAGAAAACTGAGCATAGGCCTTATTCTGTAGATAACATATCTTAAAATACAAACTTAAAATATATCTATTTTTAATCCTGTAAAATGTACTCAGAAGAATATTTAATGTTCCTTGAAATAAAATAGATATAAGATGATCCTTGTATGGCCCAAGCCAGTAGATAAAAGATTGTTTCCTTTTGCTCAATACAAAACTTACAGATTACTTAGACATTGCAAAATCAAAGCAAAGCATGACAAAAAGCCTTGAACATTAAGTTACCTTTCTTACCTTAACTACCAGGAAACTTAGATGTCAACATTTAAGTTGCTTTATAGGTCTCAAAGCCATACCATAAGAGATGTTTAGCCTTAAGACAGCTGAGTTTGAATGGTTAAAAGACTGTCAGTCATTTATTGTTTGACAAATACTCATTGGATATTAACTATATGACATTCAATTGGAAGAAGAATATTGCTGAAAAGAGTATAACTATAGCCAGTGATTACATCTACAACAGTTGGGAGACTTACATCAATAAAAAAGATTTTCTTTTTAGTCCCAAATTGGATGAGGCTCTTGCAAAGGAAATATTATGGAGGGCCAAAAACTGGGCCATCCAAGCTTTGTATCTCTAATCTAGGAACTCGCTCAGTTCCCACGTCCCCAAATTCTACTTCTAGGAAGCAGTTCCTTGGTGAGACCTGTGTATCTATGTTTCTGACAAGCCTCCATAGTGATTCTGATGCAAAAGGACTAACTTTAAGAACTACTAATTTAGACTCAAATCCTGATCAGATATGGCCATACCTTAATGTGGCTTTCTATCTTAGCAAACCTGTCCCTCACACATGTCAGAACTTCATAAATGTTTATTGAATGACTGAATCAATAAGTGAATGGGATCAATGTGTCAAAGAGAGTATTATTGAGATACTCACTGGCATTGAGATGGTGGCACTGAAATACTCCTTAAAGTATAAGAAGAATGTTAAGTTCTCCTCCTGAAAAGAATCTAACACCAAAAATAGATTTTCACGGAGGAGCTATGGAACAATGAGCAGGCATTTTCAGTCTAGAGAACATCCAGCATCTCAGCCCAGACAGCAAGAGATGTAGCCTACTTGGCCGGTAATTTGGATCTACCCTAACACTATGAAATTACTCCTATACATTTGGTGCTTCATGGAATGTGAGCATCACCACTGCACCCCCAAAAAAGCTTATATGCTATTTATAAAACACTTAAGTCCTGATTAAAATATTAAAAGATATAATAGATTTTCATTTAGAAACTGCCCTTCAATTGGTGTTAATTTTGCCATGTAATTTAGCATAAGATTCAAATAGAAAGAACAGGTAAACACAAATTTAATAAAAAGAGAAGCGCTCCACCTAGCCAATATAATATTTCTTCACAGGACCAATGCAAAGAAGATTAAGATAGTATATTACTTCCATGACAGCTGATAAAGTGTTTCCAATTAATACACAACTTTCACTAACGAAAGTTACATTTTCTTTTTTTTTTTTTTAATTGTACTTTAGTTTCTGGGGTACATGTGCAGATCATGCAGGACTGTTGCATAGGTACACACATAGCAATGTGGTTTGCGGCCTCCGTCCCCCTGTCACCTACGTCTGGCATTTCTCCCCATGTTATCCCTCCCAGACCTCCCCACCCCTCCGCTGTCCCTCCTTGGTACCCCCTCAACAGACCCCAGTGTGTGATGCTCCCCTCCCTGTGTCCATGTGTTCTCATTGGTTGTCACCTGCCTATGAGTGAGAACATGTGGTGTTTAATTTTCTGTTCTTGCGTCAATTTGCTGAGAATTATGGTTTCCAAATTCATCCATGTCCCTACAAAGGACACAAACTCATCGTGTTTATGGCTGCTTAGTATTCCATGGTGTATATGTGCCACATTTTCCTTGTCTGGTCTATCGTCGATGGGCATTTGGATTGGTTCCAGGTCTTTGCTCTTGTAAACAGTGCCACTATGAACATACGTGTGCACGTGTCTTTATAATAGAATGATTTGTAATCCTTTGGTACATACTCAGTAATGGGATTGCTGGGTCAAATGGAATCTCTATTTCTAGATCCTTGAGGAATCGCCACACTGTCTTCCACAATGGTTGGAATAATTTACACTCCCACCAACAGTGTAAAACTGTTCCTATTTCTCTACATCCTCTCCAGCTTCTGTTGTCTCCAGATTTTTTAATGATCACCATTCTAACTGGCATGAGATGGTATCTCAATGTGGTTTTGATTTGCATTTCTCTAATAATCAGTGATGATGAGCATTTTTTCATATGTTTGCTGGCCTCATATATGTCTTCTTTTGAAAAGTGTCTGTTCATATCCTTTGTCCACTTTTGGATGGGTTTGTTTCTTTCTTGTAAATCTTTTTTGATTCTTTGTAGATTCTGGATATTAGCCCTTTGTCAGATGGGTGGATTGCAAAACTTTTTTCCCATTCTGTTGGTTGCTGGTTCACTCTAATGATTGGAGGCATCATGCTACCTGACTTCAAACTATGCTATAAGGCTACAGTAATCAAAACAGCATGATATTGGTACCAAAACAGATATATAGACGAATGGAACAGAACTGAGGCCCTGGAGGCAACGCTACACATCTACAACCATCTGATCATTGACAAACCAGGCAAAAACAAGCAATGGGGAAAGGATTCCCTGTTTAATAAACGGTGTTGGGAAAACTGGCTAGCAGTGTGCAGAAAGCAGAAACTGGACCTCTTCCTGACACCTTACACTAAAATTAATTGCAGATGGATTAAAGACTTAAACATCATACCTAACACCATAAAAACCCTAGAAGAAAACCTAGGCAAAACTATTCAGGACATAGGCATAGGCAAGAATTTCATGACTAAAACACCAAAAGCATTGGCAACAAAAGCCAAAATAGACAAATAGGACCTAATTAAACTCCAGACCTTCTGTACAGCCAAAGAAACAATCATTAAATTGAACTGGCAATGAGGAATCCAGAAATAGAAATTCCATTTGACCCAGCAATCTCATTACTGAATCTGTACCAAAAGGATTATAAATCATTCTATTATAAAGACACATGTACATGTGTGTTCATTCTGGCACTGTTTACAATAGCAAAGACCTGGAACCAACCCAAATGCCCATCAATGATAAACTGGATAAAGAAATTGTAGCACATATACACCATGGAATACTATGCAGCCATAAAAACGATGATTTCATGTCCTTTGTAGGGACATCAATGAAGCTAGCAACAGCCATTCTCAGCAAACTGACACAAGAACAGAAAACCAAACACCACATGTTCTTATTCATAAGTGGGTGTTGAACAATGAGAACTCATGGACACAGGGAGGGGAACATCACACACTCAGGTCTGTTGGGGGGTTGGGGGCCAGGGGAGGGATAGAAGTGGGTGAGGAGATTGGGGAGGGATAACATTAGGAGAAATACCTAATGTAGGTGACAGGGGGGTTGGAGGCAGCAAACCACCATGGCATGTGTATACATATGTAACAATCCTGCAAGATCTACACATGTACCCCAGAACTTAAAGTATAATTTTTTAAAAAGTATTTCAAATACAGCTCCTGAAAGAAAAACATTATTCTATATTCTATTATCTCACCTTGAAAACACACTGAATTTCATTTGTGAATTCCTTCAACACTTATTCACTGTATGACCATTATATGACAGCCTTTGTTCTAGACTTTGCGAGCATAATTCTTCACAGTATAGTAAGAGTTCTGCTCTCCTGGAGCTTTACATTCTAGGTAAAATGCAAGTAAATGTGTAATAAAATAAATTAAAAAGAAATAAATTAATAAATTAATAAGAAAATAGGAACATCTCAAAGGTGATCAATTACAATGAACATTCTAAGAGTTATGTAACAAAGTCGTGACAAGCAGTTGAGACAACACTGGATTCGAGGAAAGGATCCTCTCAGCAGATAACATTTAGGCTGAAACGGAATGATGAGAAGGCCTCAGCCAAGCAAATATCGTACAGATGAGAAAGAAGGTTCTAGGCCAAGCACAAAGGAACTAAATGGAGAGCAAACATAGAAGGTATGCAAAATTAAAAAGACCAGACCATAGCTTAGAATTCCCCAAAAAGCAGATATTGTAGCACAGGCTTAGTTACAAGCGATTTATTGGAGGAAGTCCCAAGGAGCAAGGGAACGATGCGGAACAGGAAGACAGAGCAGAGGAAAAAGCCAGTGTTAAGGAGAATTGTGGAGTCCCTGCTGTGAGGTCTCTATTCTGTTGGGACATCCTGAGAAGCCTACAGAATATCTGCAGTAAGTGTTCACCTAAAGGCAGAAGCAATTATCTGCTGACTTCCAGCCACATTGGCTGAGAGTTTCCCCCATGGGGCATTAACTCTGCTCTTTCAGACTGTTTTTTCACAAGGGTAGAAGGAATGGTTTGCTGTTTATTTATTTATTTATTTTTTGCATTTTAGGTTTTGGGGGTACATGTGAAGAACATGCAAGATTGTTGCATAGGTACACACGTGGCAGTGTGATTTGCTGCTTTCCTCCCCATCACCTATATCTGGCATTTCTCCCCATGCTATCCCTCCCCAACTCCCCACCACCCGCTATCCCTCCCCTATTTCCCCCCAACAGACCCCAGTGTGTGATGCTCCCCTACTTGTGTCCATGTGTTCTCATTGTTCAACACCCACCTATGAGTGAGAACATGCGGTGTTTGATTTTCTGTTCTTGTGTCAGTTTGCTGAGAATGATGGTTTCCAGGTTCATCCATATCCCTACAAAGGACATGAACTCTTCATTTTTTATGGCTGCATAGTATTGCATGGTGTATATGTGCCACATTTCCCCATATATACCAAGCAATCCCATTACTGGGTATATACCCAAAGGAGTATAAATCGTTCTACTATAAGGACACATGCACACAAATGTTCACTGCAGCACTGTTTACAATAGCAAAGACCTGGAACCATCTCAAATGGTTTGCTGTTTATGGTGAGAAGTTGTCAGAGTGCAGTGAGTCTGAGTTCCCAGGGAACTGTCCAGCATAGTTACATCAGACGTCAGTTGGAGCCATGGTTATATAGCATGGCATACTAAGGGCATGTAGAACAAGAGCACGGTGAGAGAGTGGAAAGAGGCCAGTCATAGAGCAAAGTCAGGGCCAGATCATGTCCAGCCCTGGATGCCTTAGTAAGTAAATTCCAACTTTGGTTTCCAAAATTTGTTTCCAAATGTAAACAAAGCCATTGCTTTAAATGGTAGATGGTGTTGTGACTGATTACTGGCTGAATCAATTCTTTGAGCAAAGGTGAATACTATGTTATAATATATATTTGGAATGTTTTTGTCGAGTATTGCCTTAATCAGCTGCTGGGGGATAAAATCACACTAATTAGGTAAGTTAGATGTTGAGTACATTTTGTTATAAAATCAAAGACCTCCTGCATGATCTAGCCTCTGTATAGTTTTTCAAATCTCTTCCTTTTTGCTGAACTGTGGGCAAAGTGGTTACTTTTAAGTCCTGAACTGTCAGACTTTCCCTCATGTCTTAACATTCACATGTGTTGTTCACTATTTAAACACTTCTTACTCCTCACCTAACCCAATTTTGCAGTTTTTATGTTTCAGTTTAATTATTAATTCCACTGAAAACTCTCCCCCAACCACCTGCTGTGCTTTCCCATAGCACCATGTGATATTCTTTTTTAGGACTTAATAAAATTTGTCATTTTCTACTTAGTTACTTAATTCTTATCTCTCTGTCTAGATTGTAAAGTAAATGTAAACGAGATGGTATCTATTTCATTCAACACAATGGTACGGTGCCTAGCAGTGCCTTGGATAGGGAAAAAGTTCAGTAATCGTTGAGCGGGTGAATGAATGAATGAATGAATGAAGCAAACTAACTCTGGCTGAGGCAAGGCAAAGTGGATGGAAGGTCTGTTCCTCTGCCCCTCATGGTGGCTTATAGAACAACTTCAAGGAACTCCAGTGTAAAAATAAATGCAGTATGACAGTTTTGCCTTTGGCAAACGGTGTATCCCTGAAAAAATATTTGTATGAAGCATTTATTGGAGACTTGAGTGACAACTTTTGTAATAAGACAAAGTATCCCTTAAATAGTCTGTTCTATATATTATGATCTTCATACCTTCCGCTTTCCTGAAGGAATTGGGACAGTCAGTAAAAATACTTTTGATAATAAATGACTCCTGAACAACTTCAAGATTAGCTAGTTCTTTTTCTTTTCAGAAAGAGATAACTTGATTTTAGATATCAGAGGTTGAAAGCAGCTGCAGGTTTTTTTAAATTAAAAGTTCTAGTGTGTCTCTTCATTCTAGTGCAAAAGGCTAAATCAGTTTCAGGAAAATGCTGACACAGTATTAAGATAAATCGTGTCCTGTCTTTAAAAAGCCTATAGAATAGTCAGCCTTCTCTAAATCTCAAGGATAGCAATAGCTTCCTACATCTGATTAAACTAGCAAACAATTCCTTGTCCCTTTACCTGCATTTTTTTTCTTGTTTCTATTTTACTTTAATTAGACTGAAAACAACTAATGTAAACCAAGATTTTTTAACCCATGTTACACTTTAATGTATATAAAATCTATGCCAAATATTTGACCTTATTCTATGAGTAATGGAAATAACATTTTCAGGCTAAAGGTTAATATTTTATATATATGTGCCATGTGAAGTGGGAAAAAGGATTACCTTAAGTGAAATAAACTCAGAAATAAATTCAATTTAAGATTTAATAAGTTCTGAAAAAGAGTATTTAAGTATTCAGACATAATTTTAAGTTGCTTAGAAAATTTTAATTCAGAACTGGAGAGTTTGCAATAACTTATCATTTATATATATATTGGTTACCAAGGTATTTTTTTTTAACCAGGAAATAGTTCAGACCAATCAAACAAAACTTTAAATGATCCTTACTAAATATAATAACATAAAAGTTCCCTCTGGCATTCAGAGATCTGCTCCATGCCATAACCTGTCTCAGAAGAGGTTTTTCTGAACCCAACAGGTAAACCCTTTCCAAACCAGTTCTATTTCTGTGCTGTAGTGAGCCTAGCAGTTTTGGATTTGTTGAGTGAAGCAATTCAGGAATTGTTTCCTGCAGATGGAGATGCATGTTATAATGAATCACTGGAGCTTTAAAAATAACAAACTGCTAGAAAAGAAGCTTAAAATGATCCCCCCAAATAGTGAAATCTTATCTAGCCCATCTGATGGAGCAATTGAGGGGAAAGAAACTAATTGAAAGTATTGAAACAGCAGGGAAAGTTGACTGTTCCTTTTTTCTTTTATCCATTTAATGTAAAAGAAAATTGTCACCTCTAATAGTGTGTCAAAAAAAAAATGTTAACTAGGTATAAATGCCTTTTGAAACTGTCCTTTACCTTCCATAAGGTTATGGAACTAAGAAGCTTGCCTGCAGCCAAAACACCTTTTGATGAGAACTGCCCATTATACATGGTTTTTAAAGAAATAGCACTGTCCATTTTAACATCACGTCAACTGATTCCGAGAGATTTAGTCTTTTCCAGTGCAAAGAAGTTGCAAACCAAATCTTTTAATTGAAAAAGCCTGAAGCCACTTTTGGCCTCTTATATTTAAAACTTAAATTACCCCTTTCAGGATTATAAAAGAAAAAGAAAGAAAAACCAAAGGTACAAAGAAACACCTTATTTCAAAGGCGGCAAACCAGAAGGAACTACTGACAGCAAATCTTCTTCGAGAAAATTGTTTTCTGAGCTTCGTGCCTCAGTTTCATCAACTTAACATAAAATATTGCTCCAAGCCTGTATTAGGGTTCCTGAGAGGGACAGAACTAATAGATAGATGATATAGATATAGGCATAGATATAGATAAATAGATATATAAAAGGGGAGTTCACATATATCTCCCCATATATGTGATCAAATAAGTTAATACTTATATTAACTTAAATGATCCCAAGGCCCGAGAATAGGCTGTCTGCACACTTGAGGAGCAAGGAAAACCAGTCCAGGTTTCAAAACTGAAGAACTTGGAGTCCCGTGTTTGAGGTCAGGAAGCAACCAGCACAAGAGAAGGGTGTAGGCTGGAAGGCTAGGCCTGTCTCACCTCTTCACATTTTTGCTGCCTGCTTTACCTTCGCTTACAGCTGATTAGATTGTGCCCGCCAGATTAAGGGTGGGTCTGCCTTCCCCAGCTCACTGACTCAAATGTTCATCTCCTTTGGCGACACCCTCACCGACACACCCAGGATCAATATCTTATATCCTTCAATCCAATCAAGTTGACACTGAGTATTAAGTGTCACAAAGCTCATGCCCTAAATATATGTAAATTTGAACCCTAATAGAATGAGTTTCCAGATAATACAACAATTAAAATAAAATTGCAGCATTTCTACTTCACGATTAGTTTAAGATAGAAACTCTTTATATTTAATACATTCAGTACAATAGCCTATGGAAAAAGTGTTATTACCCCAATAGAAGGTGACCATACCCCTGGTTTGGCTGGGATAGCCCCTGTTTACTCCTGGTATCCTGGCATCTTGTCCAGTTAGGCACTCAATCCAGATGCTTTACTTTATAATGAATTATCAGCAGCAGCAGCATTAGCAGCAACAACAGTTGTATGAAAATGAGCTGAAATTCTTTCTGCTCAGTTAGCTCTCTTTCATGGACATAGTTTACATCTTCACAGCTATCCCCAAGAAGTGAACAAAACTGTCCCCAGGATGAACAGGTATTTCATAGCTACTTCACGCATGATAATTGCATTTATAAGAGAAAGAGTGTATATGCATTTAAGCCTAAAAAGAATTCTGCCACATCATGTCCCCACACACAGATATCTTGCTATTTGGTGATAAGAAAAGTACAATGGATAAACACTTTTAGTGCAACCTTTTTTTTTTTTTAATTTTACACTAAGTTCTGGGGTACGTGTGCATATGTAAGTAGCTGCTCTAGCACTTCGAATTTGTAAAATATTTGAGTCAAAGCTTATTTTTCTGCAGTTGCCTCTCCCTCGCCACGAGCCAGCATTGTAATACACAGGTTTTCTTAATTTTAATCAAAGTCTAATTACGTTTATATGCTATTTTTAAAGAAGTTATATTCATAACTTACTTCTATACTACTAAACATAGTTACTAGCATGTCCATGGATACTTCAAATAATCTATGACTAAAAATGAGCTTATTATATTCTCCCTCTACTTCCTAAATTTATATATTCTTCAGTTTCAAGAATGTCACTAAAATCTGCTCATTTGGACAAACCAGAAACCGATCATCAACTTAGATAGATACTTTTTCCCTAAGCGTCTCTCAAATTATTTCTCTCCATTTCCACTGAGCTTATCTACACTTCTGCTTCTATTTCTGTGTGTAACTCAGGGGTTGGTCAAGAGACAGAGCCACACAGTAATTTTGGAAAGTTTAATATGAAGATTTGTTATCCGGTAACATGGGATTAATTTCTAAGGGGCAAAGAGAACATTAAATATTTTAGGTGGCCCCGGCACGGTGGTTCATGCCTGTAATCCCAGCACTTTGGGAGGCCAGAGCAGGCAAATCATCTGAGGTCAGGAGTTAGAGACTAGCCTGGCCAACATGGCAAAACCCATTTCTACTAAAAATACAAAAATTAGCCAGGCATGGTGGTGTGTGCCCGTAAACCCAGCTACTCGAGAGGTGGATGTCAGAAAATTGCTTGAACCTAGAAGGCAGAGCCTGCAGTGAGCCGAATTGGCACCACTGGGCTTCAGCCTGCATGACTCCGTTTCAAAAGAAAAAAGAAAAACATATTTTAGGTATAGAGGATGTAGGGAGCTATTACCACCTCTAGGGCTGAGGAAGAGTCCTCCAAGGAACAAATCAGAAGGCACACACAGACACATATACACTCACACACATACACGCACACAAACACATACAGACATGCGCACATACGCATGTACACACACACGTGCATGTGCACACACACATACCACCTGGTATGCAGAGCATGATGGAGACAGTGGCCAATGAATGATAGAAAAGTTCACTGGGATATCTCGGGCCAAGACTGGGAAAGAGGAAGCCAGCTTTTGCAACGCTGCTGAAACTCACTGGGAAGCCACCCGCTGGGGTTCTAGGAAGCTCGCTGAGATGCCACCACAAAGGTGCTGATGAACTCGCTAGAATTCTGCCCACTATGGCGCCTGTGAAACTGTTTGAAACCACCCGCTGTGAGGTCCAGGATGACTCACAGCCACACTTCAAGGTGCTGCTGAACTTGCTAAGAATTTGCCCGCTGAGATACCTAGGAGTCTAGCCGGAAAGCCAAGTGGGTCATGGGCGACCTCTCCTAGTGATAATTCTCCAGAAGAAACGCTGGGGGCAAGCAACACTGAGTTTCCTGCCGTTTCTCCAGCGGGAGTGAGAAGACAGGAAAGAATGGCAGAGCTAGGAAGGGAATCTCTTCTTCCTTCAGTGTCCCAAGTCCCCTCTACTGACAAAGCTTAAAATCCTCCCAGCTGGCAAACGGAACATGATTTTATACAGTCCACCTCCAGCATCACAAGGAAGGACTATAAAGGGTGGATTTGGAACTAACAGACTTTTTTTTTTTTTTTTTTTTGGAGACAGAATCTTGCTCTGTCACCAGGCTGGAGTGCAGTGGCACCATCTCAGCTCACAACAACCTCTGCCTTCCAGGTTCCAGTGATTCTTCCACCTCAGCCTCCCAAGTAACTGGGATTACAGGCACCTGCCACCACACCTGGATAATTTTTAGTATTTTTAGTAGAAACAGCGTTTCACCATGTTGGCCAGGATGAGATCAAACTCTTGACCTCAAGTGATCCTCCTGCCTTGGTCTCCCAAAGTGCTGGGATTACAGGTGTGAGCCACTGTGCCCAGCAGACAATAAATTAATAAATGATATACTCTGTCC
Organism: Alouatta palliata; assembly: GCA_004027835.1. NCBI lineage: Eukaryota > Metazoa > Chordata > Mammalia > Primates > Atelidae > Alouatta > Alouatta palliata. The sequence continues at coordinate 49,352 of PVKV010003902.1, read as the reverse complement.
CTTGGTTTACTATTCTCCATACATTTTCCATATTGTAGCCCCAGAATAATTATAATAAAACATAACATAATTCATTCCCTGATCAAAAACCTTTCAATGTCTGTCTATTACCAATAAGTTAAAGTCCAAATTTTTAAAAAGAGCAAGGCCACTTCTTGTATCTCAGCTCAGATCTACTTATATCTATGCTTCAAATATATTGATAGGATTAAATTAAGTGAAATTCTAGCATTGGAAAGAAATACTCGTTATTGGGAATTGGGGTAAGAGGAAAAGAGGATGGAGAATAAGTGCTGGAAGAGATAATGTGGGAAGTCAAGGGAGGTGCTGAAGACTAAAATTTTATCTATAGAGCAGGAATGGAGTCACCTCCTCTGAGCATAGATCACAAGACTTAGATACTGGGAAAAATCTGAACATTGGGTAGAAGGAGAATTTAATATTGAATCAGATTTGATGAATTTTGATGAAGTGGTGAATTTGATACTGTCCTTTGTAATTGTACACCTAACTTCATGTCTAGGCTTCAGATTATAATCTAAATATACCAAGGGGTTCAAGAGGTAGGCATTAAATATCTTGCCAGTTAGTAATCTCTGGTTTTCATTGTTCAGCACACTGACTCTATAGAAGGAGATCTGGGACAATTCCAAAAGTCACCTGCTTGTTCTAAGTGGCAGACACAAACTGAGCTTTTAGAGCAAGCCTGCCAAGTCAACATATTTAGAGGCGAGAACTCTAAATTTCTTGCTTTAATCCAACCCAAAGTTGGAGCGTAAAGATTTGACAAAAGAAAGGATGTAGAATAAGTGAGAATCTGCCAAAAAATTAAATTCTCATTGCAAATTCAACGTAGGAATACTCATAAAGGATGTTTTGGATTCATAAGTGCGCACCTTTCTAGAGAGTGGTTATGTAGTATTCCTTATACTTTTAAGGAAATAAATTTTCCATCCATAGCAATTTTGTAAATAGTTCTTAACATCAGGAAAGAATGACCATCAACATTGATTGTGTGCTGTGTTTCTACCTTCCTGGTAACAGGTGAATTCACCGTGGTATAGCTGAGTAGAAACTGTGCGTATGTGAACATTACTGAGGTCAAGGGAATGGCTGAAATGGCACTTCGTTGGCTTAAATATTTTAAGAGAGTTTTTTATGTCTTTTTAGTAGAAGTTAAAATAACATTTTAAAAGCTTATATCAACTCTTCTAGCCTTAAATAGCCTCCAAATAGGGACATTATCTTTACAGGAAATTACCTGAGAGCTCCAGAGCTTCATAAGCACTGAATTTGCAGATTCTGTAATATTAAATCCTTCCCAAATTGCCCTTACCATGCAGGGGGCTGAAGACTGGCTAATTTTGCAGTGAGCACAGAGTGAGAAAATCTATTATGAAATTGTAGTTTGGGCACAGAGTATAATTGTAAGATCCTGAGATTTTTTTTTAATTGAGCTTTATGTTCTGGGGTACATGTGCACATCATGCAGTATTGTTGCATAGGTACATGCATGGCAAGGTGTTTATCTGCCTCCATCCCCCTATGACCTATATCTGTCCTATCTCCCCATGTTATCCCTCCCCAACCTCCCTATCCCCCATGGTCCCTCCCATAGCACCCTCAACAGACCCCAGTGTGTCATGCTCCCTCCCTGTGTCCATGTGTTCTCATCGTTCGACAGCCACCTGTGAGTGAGAACATGTAGCGTTTGATTTTCTGTTCTTGTGTCAGTTAGCTGAGAATGATGGAGATCCTGAGATATTTTAATGGGAGTGGTAATTCTAGACAATGAAATGATACATTCATTCAACAAACAATTCTTAATGCATTATTTTATTTTTTTACCTGTAATACCCTCCACACCTCATCCTTCTTCCCCAACTTACTTCTCTTTATACTAGATTTCATCATATTGCTCTTATCCCACCATTAACTGATTCAGACTCAACTAATTATATGTTTTACTTATTCTTACCTCCTTTTCCTAATATATAATGAGCAGCTGATCAATGCCAAGTACTGTGCTGGGCACATTCTCATCCGTACCTCATTTAATGTATTCAGATAATGGCCATATTTACTATGTTTGCTCTCCTTTGGGGCTTCATGTTCTCTGAGTTTCCTCCCTTGGAAGCAAAACTTTAATTCCATTTCATAAGAACTAGAGGGACAGAAGGTCAGAGATATGGAAAAGATATCTCTTTCTGGAAAGGAGATCCTGATACACTTGCTGGGAAAGAAATTTTGTTCATCTTTCTTTACCAATGAAGTTTATTTTTTGTAAAGTGAATCATGCCTGTCAGAGAGAGAAGGAAGAGGAAAGAGAGACGGAGAGAGATTATACCATGCATTCGATTTTTCTATGCAAAATGCCTATAAGATTAAATTGGACAGATACTAGAACAAGAAAAAAATCTTGTTGTTTATGGATTTTTCATTTTATGTATTATTTCTTCATATGTTATTCTATGACTTTTATTATTGCTCTTATCCTTTCTTATCTTTTTTGTGTCTACCTTTAGAAAAATCCTTTCATATAAAGAAAAAGGTTTCTATAGAAAAGGACATTTGTTCATGGGTATATTACATAGACGATGTTTTTCCAAGTTCACTTTCTAGGCCACCGCAAAGTAATTTTGGTTTTGCATTTTTTTCTATTATTTTCATGCTTGGCTACTTTTAAAAAGAAAAAGTTAAAAATGAAAAATGTCAGACGTAGTGGTGCGCCTTACAGCACAAAATAACATCCGTTTAGGCAGTTCTGTCCTAGAAACAGACAAAGAAAAACTATCTACAGTGCTAGAGCCACAATTTCCACACACAGCTAACAACTCATTTGACAGAAATTCAAAATTTTTAAGGAGGATTCTTGCAGGGGAGGGGAGGTATTCTTTGTAATTTGCAGGCTCTTATCATGGTGTTGTGAAATTCATGAAAACAGAATGAAAGTTCTACTGGAACCACAGCTACTTGGGATCTCATTTGCATACCTCCTGAAGCCTGGGTTGTGGTGCTTTAAGAGCCTATATATAGAGATGGGTTATTTCCTCCAGTAGCAATTTTATTTTTTAGAAATATCTGGAGACATTATTCATAAGGATTCATTTCTGCACTCTTTCCTGCTGAGAACCTCCCTGTCTTGACACTGTTGAAATCGGCTAATGATCCGTTAGATACAAAGACTGCAAGAAGAGTTATTTATTTTTTTAAGTTAATACATACAGGAGTCCTTTTAGTTTTAGAAAATTTTTGGCATCTGGCTGTGCTATATAAATAGTGGGTACCCTTTTCAAGTCAGCTTCTTTGATTTTTTTTTCATCAGTTAAATTTTTCTAAAGATAACTTTCAATACTCATAAAAATGACAGTCACCTGATACTCTAACCACATTGCAGATTTGTAATTAAATATCCTGTAGCAGTTACAATGCCAAAATACACAAATGTTTGCATATACTTAGATAGGTGGTATTTTTTTAACTAAGCTTTAAAATGACTGAGTGAATTTTTTCCTCTTTCATGTTGAAGTTAAACGTAATGCACATAGACTGTATATGGCACTCCTAAAATGAAAACGTTCTAATCTTTGTACTTTGATGAATATATATCATGTTTTCAGATATATGTTAGTCAAAAGTCAAAACATAGCCCCAAAACAGAAATAAAATTATAATGTCCTGTAAGAACACAGTAATAACTAATGCTCATTAAACTTTTCCTCTGGAGAGAATATTTGTCTCAACAGGGGGTGGCCTTAAGCTCAAAGTAGGCTCTGCAAGAGAGTTTCCTAATGACATTTTTAAAATGCAGACTCTTGAGGCTTACTTTAGACCTTCTAAATCAGAATCTCAGAGGGCAAGAGGAGCATGGGAATCTGCATTTATCAAATGCATGCAGGAGAGTCCCTGGTAAATCTTTTGGTGCCAGTTCACAGACCAGCTTTTAGAAACTACTGTCATCTGAATCCACATATTACAGAGCTAAGGCCTTAAAATACTTGATACTTTCTCTATTCCTTTGTCACATATGCTGTATCTTACAGAGATTTGTTCATGTATTTATGATGTCTCCTACAAAGAATACAAAAGTGAGTCTTATTCACTGCTTGGCACGTGGCTCTTTCCAAGATGTAGGTACATAGCAAACTTCGGACAGCAGCACTTGCAAAAAAAAAAAAAAAAAAAAAATGGTGCTCTTGTATATAGGTAAAAGCTTCACCATAATCTGGATTATTTTCCAGACCTATTTTAATTCAGAAAAATCTCCTGACTTGCTTAAAGGAAGATTTCCAAAAAAGGTTTCTATGTGGTTTACAGGTAGGTCTTGTGAGAGAGAAAATTTTTTAAACTTTAGGGATGAAAAGACATACTTCAGAAAAAAAACATATTCCATGTAAATACATTCTCTCAAAGCTAATTATAATCCGCAGTGACACATTCACAGCAATATTGCAATATTTAAAGTAAACTGAGCAAAAGAGGATGACACTGTTTCAAAAACTGTTTCCAAAAGTCAACTGTCTTACATAAGGTCCATCAGTCTTAGTGCATTCCCTTTCTGGGTCAACACTGCCTTTTGCTGTAAGATGTGGAGAAACATCAAACTAGGTTAAGTGACAGAGAAAACAGCAGACTTGGTAGCTTTTGAAGAAGTTGTGATTTAATAACAGGATCTTTGACAAGATCCGGATAGGAGAAACCTTTATGTCCAGGTGTAACACAGAAGATAGCAAAGATAGATTTAGGAAACAAAAACTATTGGTGTAGTATCTGATACTCCAGGAAGTCTCTTGGAGCTTCTAGGTACGATTTGAAACGCCATCATCTGGCAACATCTCAATTGATTAAAACTGACTCTTGCTAATGAAGTGCTAATGGGATAGCAAAACAGGCCAGAAGATCTGGACACTTGCCCTTGGTTAGATTTCGTAAATTACCTTTTTCTTGGAGGGTTTTCTATAGAATTTCTGTTTCTCACTCTACTTGCCTGCTGATATACAGATGCATGCAGTTAGTCATCTCCGCATGAATTTACACAACCAACTTCTCACAACACCTGATGAAAGCAGAAAGAGGAAACGAGGCTTGATTTATCAATAGGACCTGATTAAAAATAGCGCTTTCCTTGGTTTTCACCACAAAAACATCTTTCCTGCATGCCAAATCTGTTTAGGTTTACATGATTAAAGCATTTAAATCAATCAATGCTTAGATTAGTTTGACTTTCACATATGTGGCATTCTCCTTGATCTGAAAAGGACTAATTTGGTCCTTCCAGGATGCAGCTCTCAAGAGTGCTACTTTCCTAGACTTTATCCCAGAATAAATATGCTTGATGCTGACTTTTCACCTCCAAGTGAGGTCAGTGAAAGCAAAATTACATCAGATTTATCCATTATTCCCAAACAACATTAACTTCTTAACTTACACTGTAGGTCACACCAGAAATAGTTCTGTACCTGCCAGGTGGTCCAGCTGTGCTTTTACCACTACTCTCAAGAAACAAGGAACAGCATTGGTTCAGCAGTCCTCAAAACTTTATTTTGCGAAAACAGAAAAACTTGCTTAGGGTACTTTATAACCATCTTAGGGGCACTGATCTATAATTTTTTCCAATTCTGAAAACTTATGAGATTCCGTATTTGTCTGTAATGTGTAGAATGCTATGCAGGTTGCCATGAAGGTGGTAAAATGCATAAATTACTGATTACTTACAGGATAAGCCTTATATGTTGGCAAAATCTGAAGGTCTCAAAGCCCTACAACCCCACCAAAGCCAGCTTTACCTGCTATCTGATACATAAACTTTCTCCATAGTGTTTCATAACATTAGCATAGAGAATTAGTATTAAAATATGAATATTTTTAGAAAAGAAAACAGCTTCATATTTCTAAGTGAGGTACTCATTATTATGAAAGAAATAAATCTGTGTGTTCTGCACATGTACCCAAGAACTCAAAGTATAATAATAATAATAAAAAAGAAATGGTTCTTTCCTACACACAAAATTATTTTGGAGTAAGGGGATTCAAAGACATAAGGAAAAATTTCATGGTATGGTAAGATCTACAACTAGATTAGGAGACTGTGTCATAAAAACATAAAAATATGTTAGTTTCCTAATTATCGGGGCTAATCCTGGCAACTATGCTTAAGAGCTAACAGTCACATTGAGAAGGTAAGATGTAAAACCCTCAATCTGCATATGGCAGAGTATATGAACTAAGATAATAAGAAGAGAGCGCAAAATAGAGACGAAAAGAATAAATGGAATTCTCTAACTTCAAGTGACAAAATCCCCAATCAAACTGGCTTAAAAAAATGTAAAAGCTGTCGAATATACTGGCTCACATAACTACAGAGTACTGGCTAGATCTGGTACCCAAAATATCAAACATCTATATTTCTCAGTCACTTACATTTACAAAGCTAAGTATGAGCTATTTATTCTAGGCTAGGCTCTTCCCTATGGACAGGCACGTGCCACCACCAGCTACCAGCGTAACAACACCAGCAGATAAACAGAGTACTCTCTGAAGAGTTCTAGCAGAGGTTGGCCAATAGACCTGGTGTGTCATGTATCCATCCTGCACTACACACTATGATTGGCACCAAGGGTGGAGACTGTCCCTCCCAGACAACATGGGCTGAGAATGGTGAAGGGATCAGCTACTTTAAATGTGCAATTGATGCAGAGAAGGCAGAAATAACAAACTCCAAGTCACTTCCCCCCCTTTTTTATTTATTTATTTATTTATTTTACTTCAGGTGCATACTATATCTGGCATTTCTCCCCACGTTATCCCTCCCCACGCTCCCCATCCCATGCTGTCTCTCCCCTACCCCTCTTAAGAATGCTTCCCTGGCAGGTAAGAGGAGTATTTTTCCTGTGCTCTGCTTTCATGGGCACTCTCAGTCTGGGGCCATCAAACCATATTTTAAGCTGAAGAGTTATATAGTCATTATAGCTCCCCACTGTGTCTTATTTTCAGAATTACTACAAATGCAGCTCTTGGAGGACTTTGTCCTCAGTGTGGGGAAGCTTATCACCAGCTTAAAATTCTCCTCTGAGCTTTGAGCCTAAGATGTTTTTTGCTAATAGATATTTGATGCACTTTATTGAGGCAACACCACACATATTCAATGAGGCCCTGAAAAGGCACCCAGTGTGAAATAAAAGATGAGACAAATCAAAAATAAAAATACATAGCCTGAAATAGAATTCATGGCTTCAGATAATCTATAAAACTGTTAACCTGCTTTCAAAGCAAAGCACACAGCTACATTTACTCAAAAGTTGAAACAGAAAAAGGAGGGAGAAAAATTCACTTATTAGAAAGGATGCAATTATAATTTTATTTGCATATGTGGTCATGCGTGTGTATGTGTGTAGAAAGTATCAGTTGTTTTCTAATGGATTTTTAAATTTTTTTTTCCCTTCTCAGTGATAGTGAAAACCTGTTTTGTGAGTGTCCAAGGCTGTATTCAGGCAAGCTGTGCCAATTTGCAAGTTGTGAAAACAACCCATGTGGAAATGGTGCCACCTGTGTTCCAAAATCTGGAACAGATATTGTCTGCCTCTGCCCATATGGGAGGTCTGGACCCCTCTGCACTGATGGTAAGAGCATTTGATTATTAAACAGGGAGCACAGACAGAAAGAGATGAAGACGATAAAAATCACTCAGAGGAAACAAGGCCAGCACTTGACTGATCAAATACATCAGATCCTTTTCTGGGTTCTCTTCAAGTCATTTGAGACAAGACCCATTAGTGAGACTGATCACTGAGCAGGTATTTCTCATACCCATCAAGTTTATAAAAGTGGTGGCGTGGTGACTCACGCCTATAATCCCAGCACTTTGGGAGGCCAAGCAGGGCGGATTAAGAGGTCAGGAGTTCGAGATCAGTCTAACCAATATGGTGAAACCTCACCTCTGGTAAAACTACAAAAATTAGCCAGGCATGGTGGCGCACACCTGTAATCCCAACTACTCAGGGGGCAAAGGCAGGAGAATCATTTAAACCCAGGAGACGGAGGTTTGAGTGAGCCAAGATCTCACCGCTGCACTCCAGCCTAGGAGACAGAGCAAGACTCCATCTCAAAAAAAAAAAAGCGGTAATGAGTTTTCTTGAGGTTAGAGTACAGAAAATCTCTGTTTTATCAAATCTCAAAGTCAAGCAAAGTATAAGAGAGTAACAGGGGAATCAAGAGCAACATATAAAATCAAATTATTTCATGTCATTTTGGCAAACTGAGAGTACAATATTAACAAATCTATGCATCACAGCCCAGTCGCCTTAAATGTAACAAAACCGAAGATGCAGTTATTACATACCAATAAAGTAAATCCTAACAATAGACATGCATCTCTCTTTAGGAAAATTCAGTATGAGAAATCCTAAATTACAAAAAGCTGTAAGATGCTGTAATGTAAGATTGTTTTAAGAAAAAAAAATGCCTAAAAGTTTAATAGTAGCTTTGATGTATATAAATGTGTGTAGATATTTTCAGAAATAAAAATTGATACTAATAGTTAATCAACACAGGACTAGACTTGCTTTATCATTATTTTCACCATAAAAATAAAAACATTTACTCCTTTGGCACTCATGATATTTGGCACCAAATTTTAGCATAAGGCTACCAAAGTGAACTCAGGGCCCTCTGCCCCAGAATCACAAAATGAAGCAAACAGATCCAGCCCGTGAGGACATTAAAAGGCTGGGCACCACATCCTGATGTGGCAAGTATGAAAACTGAAACCAAAGTAAAAGAAGCGTCTGTGACTAAAAGGTGTTGAAGTTTTGATACGTAGGTCTTTGAAAGGAATTGAGACAATGAATTTGTATGTATCTTAAGACGAGAAGAATTAAGAAGTACTAAGAATTTCATTCTGTGTGTAGCAGGATTATATTAGAAGTAAGCCAAGTTATTTTTATAAAAATAAAAAACATTATAGACTGAATAGAATTGAAGTCACGTCTTTTTCCCTAGAAACCTCATGCTTCTCAGACGTAATCATTCTATTTAGATAAAAGCTATTGAAAAAATAGAATTGGTTATAATAAATTTGGTTACTAAGAGATAATCATCGGTTTTGCTTCCAACTTGAAAATAATACTGACCATATAAAATAAGAAGTGAAGATTTAGAAGAATGTCTTTATGTATTCACACACAAGAAAGGATTATTTACTCCCATCTCCTGGTCTCATTAGGGTTCCAAAGATGCAAGGATGTGTAGATTAAGAGGCAGAAAAAAATTAGACATTATTAGGTTCTTTGCCTCAGTGTAAGAAAAAAAATCCTACATGCACCCATCTGGAAGAATTTCTCAAAATAATTATCCTATCCATTTATATTCCACAAAGTTGCCAGATCTAGTTTAGAAATACAAAACTTGTCAAGAAAGATAAGACTTCTGACCTTATAGAGCTTATCTTCTAATTGAAAAGATGAAAAGAAAAGAAAAATGGTTCAAAACACAATACAACATTTCTAAGAAGAATTAAGAAGGAAATAAACAAGTAGTGATAGACAGTAACTAGAACGGAGGGCATTTTAACAGATCACCAAAACAAGAATGACTCTCAGAGGAGAAGATATTTGTACTGAGGCCTAAAGAATAAGAAACATGGACCATGAAAAGCAAGAAAAGGAACTATCCAGGCAGAAGGTTCAGAAATGGAAGACACTGAGGGAAGATAGAAGCTGGGCTTTTCGGAGAATGAAAACATATTACTGTGGCTGGTGCGTAAGTGTCTTCATTCACTCCAGCTGCTATAATGGAATACCATAAACTGAGGGACTTACAAACAACAGAAATATATTTCTCACTGCACTGGAGGCTGGAAAGTTCAAGATCAAAGCACCAGTGGACTTGTTCTGGTGGGGACTGCTTCCGGTTCATAGACAGCAGTCTCACCATGTCCTCACACAGAAGGGACTAACTAGCTCTCTGGAGTTTCTTTTATAAATGCACTAATCCCATCCATGAAACCTTTGCCCCATGATCTGATCACCTCACAAAGACCCCACTTCCAAATACTATCACATTGGCAGTTAGGTTTTAACATACGAATCTGGGGTCACATAAACATTCAGTCTACAGCAACAGTGACCAAGAAAAAATAAATCTAATGTTAGCAGGGCCTAGATCATATAGAGCCTTGGGAACATGGAAAGGTTTTTGACTTTTGTTTCCAGATGCCTTAGGAAACCACTGGAAGGCTTGAAACAGGCTAGTGACTTATGTTATTTATTTAAACTATTCTAATGGTATTGTCTCTAATAGATTTTATAAGGCTATTGGAGTGGTCCCGACAAAAGACAATTATGCCTAGGACAAGGGTGATGGCAGTAGGGATGAAGATAAATGGATAAATCTGAAATCTGTTGTGGAGATATAATATTCACAACTTGCTGGGAATAGTGTGAAAAGGGTAGAACCAAGAATAACATCGAGTTTTGTCTGAACTATAGTGTAGATGGTGGTGCCATGAAAAAGAATAGGGGCGTAACAGATTATTTTGTCAGAAACACCTTATTTTATTTTATTGGGAAGTAAATAAGAGTTTTATTGTGTACAAATGAAGAAAAAGATGCCAGTTAGACATCCAAATGGAGATGATGTGTAGGCAACTGGATATATGACGCTGGTGCTCTGAAGCAAGATCAGGACTAAAGATATAATTCGGGGAGGCGTTAAAACAAAGGTGGTGTTTAAAACCATAGAACTATAGATTGTCTAAGGAGAAAATAAAGATAAAGAAGAGAAATATTGATAAAGAAGAGAAAATATGAAGAAAAGATGATTTAAAAAGAGCAGATAAATCCTAGGGAACCTTCCACAATTCTAATATTTAGATACCTGGTAGGGGAGAGAAAGCCGTGTTAAATGCTAGCACCATATCCTGACAAACACTATTCTCATCTCTCAGCATAGATACTGCTCCTTTTATGATGTGGCATTGTCTTAGTCTGGGATACCCATAAGAAAACAACCTGGATGAGAACTGTATTCAGGTCGTTTACTCTGGAAATGATTCCAGGAAATAGGAGTGAAGATCTAGTGAGAATAAAATGAGGAAGGAGAGAAAGTCAGTGCAAAGGCACATAGGGCATTGAGCATCACTGTAGGTAGTTGTGCGTGACTTCACTCAGATCTTATGAGGAGATATACAAAAAGTCTCAAAATTGGCTGCCCAAGGGGCAAAAGAGAGAGACATTCGACCATTGTCTCATGGTGCTTTTTGATTGAGGGTTTCCCTGCAAGACATTAATATTCCCACACTTCTAGATTGCCATGCAAGACTGATGAGAGTGCAGGCTTTAGCAGGCATCTTAGGTGACAGCATCAGAAAAGCTGGAAGTTACAGAAAGAGAGCTTAACATATCAATATTCCATAACATATCAATATTCAATACTTTTGAGTCACAAAAATCCCCCCTTGAGGGTTAGCTCCCCCCAGAAACCTTCTGTACATCAACAGGCATCAGTACTCTCTCTACTCCACCACCTACTATGAGGTGGTATCCCAAGCCATCTATTGGATCATTCACTGTTACTGTTACGACCTCTAGAAGATTGTCTAGAATGTACTGAATAGATATTTTACAGAGAAAGGCAAAGAGCAATCCAATAACCCTAGCTGTTGCTTAATTACAACTATTCTTTAGAAGAGGCACAGAATAACATCTAGGACTTTGCCTTTTTGCTAATACCAGAGGATGAAAAATCAAGCTAGTTTTATTTCATTAGCAATTGTGTCTACTACATAGCAGTTTTCTTCCAAATTATGTCCATATCTACCATCTTAATATATTCTTTGGGGGCTAATAGAAAATATAATTATCGCATTTCCTACCTCGTTGATATTTCCGCTGGGGAATTCATCCAGGGGCCATCGTGGCAGTGATGACTGGAGCCGACACAAACACACACTGCAGATGGGAAGTTTGCAGCTGCCTTCCTTTTTAAAGAGCTTTGCTTTCCACATTTGTGCTCCTCATTCACACTTCCTGTTGCCTCTCCTTATGCAAGAATAATCTCTTTTTTTTTTTTTTTTGTCTGGTGGCAGTAGGATTTATTAGAATGTGCTCTTAATGTATAAAGCCCAGCCCAGGTCTTTTGTTTCCTTAACTACACTATTCTAAAGACCAAGGTGGAATGTGTTTTCTTATCTCTTGTTCTCTTTTGTCCTTTCTATAAATATTTCTTAATAACTTACCTTATCTCCCCAATTTACACCTCTCAATGGAACATGGTCCTTGAGGAAAGCAATATAACTAACTGCGAATAGGCTCCGAAATCAATCTGCCTGGGCTAAAATCCCCATTTTACTACTGACTAGCTGGCTGAGTGACCTTGAGCAAGTCACTTGGTCTCTCTGTACTTCAATTTCAAGTCTAATAATAGAACTTACCTTGTAGATTTTATGAGAATTCAGTGAGATAGTGCATGTAAAGTGGTTAACACATAATGGGCATATAGAAAATGCCTTTGTTTTTTAAGAGTTGTCAAAGTAGGATCCTTAGCCTTACAGGAAACTGCTGTCTTTTGTCACTGTGGGACAGAAGACTGCATCTCCATCCCAGCTAAATAAATAAAATAAAATAAAACTTCTCTAGGATGTCAGTGGAAATCAAATTAATTTTCTTTTAAGAATTTTTCTAAGATGGTGACACTCTTTGCTGTGATTAAAGGCAAGCCGGAGTATTACAAAATCAGGCAGGAAAGCAGAGCTCCAGGGACACGAATAATCACCAGGCTATTTAAGGACATGATACCTCTGTAAAGCAGCTTAATGTCAGGCTGGCATTTTGTAGTGGCATATTTCAAGTACATGCAATTTACTGTCTGTTAAGCTCATAACTCTTTTGATAGCATCCACTCTGATATGATCCAGCTTTCTCTCTCCAACTCAACAGCTGTTCGATTGCCCCACTGTTCAACACATCTCAGTATCCCTCATTGCCCACCATGTTTAACTCTGTATTTTCTAACTCCTGGTTACAAAGAAATACTAAAGAGTCAAGCCTAATCCCAGAGGGGAGCAAGGAGACAGGGATGAGAAAAAAAAAAAAGTTCTCAGGAAAGTGATTCCTCTTTCTCTGGGTTGAAGGCAGAGTAAACGGCCTGCACTTTTTCTTCCTTAACAACTGATGGAAATTTCCTTTCCTCTTGCTCAGGGAGAAGGTGATCACTGCCTACTTTTCACTTTTTCCCTCTACCTCAGCATTTGTAAAGAGAAAAGGTTAGGTTGGCATTTATATTTAAAAAGCAGGACTTATAAACATGTATTTCAGTGCACACTGAAATGTTCTTAAAAAATAGCTTTGATGGGCCAGCCATGGTGGTTCGCACCTATAATCCTAGCTAGCACTTTGGGAAACCAAGGTGGGTGAATCATCTGAGGTCAGGAGTTTGAAACCAGCCTGGCGAACACGGCAAAACCCTGTCTCTGCTAAAAATACAAAAAGTAGCTGGGTGTGGTTGCCAGTGCCTATAATCCCAGCCACTCAGGAGACTGAGGCAGGAGAATTACTTGAACCCAGGGGCGGAGGTTGCATTGAGCCGAGATCGTGTCACTTAATGCCAGCCTGCGCCAAAGAGCAAAACTCCGTCTCAAAAAAAAAAAAAAGAAAAAAGAACTGCCGATCAGTGGCTGGCAAGATGGCCGAATAGGAATAGCTCAAGTCTGCAGCTCCCAAAGAGATCAACTCAGAAGGCAGGTGATTTCTGCATTTCCAACTGAGGCACCTGGCTCATCTCATTTGAACTAGTTAGACAGCCCACAGAAGGAGAGCAGAAGCAGGGTGGGGCGTCACCTCACCCAGCAAGCACAAGGGCTTGGGGAACTCCCTCCCCCAGCCAAGGGAAGCTGTGAGGGACTGTGCCATGAGGAACAGTGCACCCCAACCCAGATACTACACTTTTCCCACAGGATTTGTAACCTGCAGACCAAGAGATTCCCTCCGGTGCCTATGCCCCCAGGGCCCTGGGTTTCAAGCACAAAACTGGGCTGCCATTTGGGCAGACACTGAACTAGCTGCAGAAGTTTTTTTCACACCCCAGTGGTGCCGGGAAACCAGCGAGACAGAACTTTTCACTCCCCTGGAAAGGGGGCTGAAGCCAGGAAGCCGAGTGGTCTAGCTCAGCAGATGCCACCCCCACAGAGACGAGCAAGCTAAGATCCACTAGCTTGAAATTCTCATTGCCAGCACAGCAGTCTGAAGTTGACCTGGAACACTCACGCTTGGTAGGAGGAATGGCGTCTGCCACTACTGAGGCTTGAATAGGCGATTTTCCCTTCACAGGGTAAACACAGCTGCCTGGAAGTTCAAACAGGGCGAAGCCCACTGGAACTCCACCAAGCCACTGTAGCCAGATGCCTCTCTATATTCCTCTCTTGGCAGGGCATCTCTGAAAGAAAGTCAGCAGCCCCACTCGGGAGCTTACAGATAAAACTTCCATCTCCTTGGGACAGAGCACCTGGGGAAAGGGGCAACTGTGGGTGCAGCTTCAGCAGACTTAAACGATCCTGCCTGCCAGCTCTGAAGAGAGTAGCAGATCTCCCAGCACTGTGCTCAATCTCTGCTAAGGGACAGATTACCTCAAGTGGGTTCCTGACCCCCACGCCTCCTAACTGGGAGACACCTCCCAGCAGGGGTCGAAAGACACCTCATACAGGAGCGCTCCAACTGACATCTGGGGGTGCCCCTCTGAGACAAAGCTTCAGATGAAGGAACAGGCAGCAATTTTTGCTGTTCTGCAGCCTTTGCTAGTTATACAGGCAAAGAGGGTCTACAGTGGACCTCCAGCAAACTACAGCAGCCTGCAGCAGTGGGGCCTGGCTGTTAAAAGGAAAATTAACATACAAATGGAATGGCATCAACATCAACGAAAAGGATATCCACACATAAACTCCATCCAAAGCTCACCAACATCAAAGACCAAAGTTAGATGAATACATGAAGATGAGGAAAAACCAGTACAAAAAGACTGAAAATTCCAAAACCAGAAAGCCTCTTCTCCTCCAAAGGATCACAACTCCTCACCAGGAAGGGGACAAAACTAGATGGAGAATGAGTTTGACAAATTGACAGAAGTAGGCTTCATAAGTTGGGTAATAACAAACTCCTCCAAGCTAAAAGAGCATGTTCTAACCCAATGCAAGAAAGCTAAGAACTTGAAAAAAGGTTAGAGGAATTACTAACTAGAATAACTAGTTTATAGAAGAACATAAATGACCTGGTGGAGCTGAAAAAAACAGCACGAGAACTTCGTGAAGCATATACAAGTATCAATAACTGAATCAATCAAGCAGAAGAAAGGATATCAAAGACTGAATTTCAACTTAATGAAATAAAGTGTGAAGACAAGATTAGAGAAAAAAAGAATGAAAGGAAACAAACAAAGCCTCCAAGAAATATGGGACTATGTGAAAAGACCAAACCTACATTTGATTGGTGTACCTAAAAGGGACAGGGAGAATGGAGCCAAGCTGGAAAATACACTTCAGGATATTATCCAGGAGAACTGCTCCAACCTAGCAAGACAGGCCAACATTCAAATTCAGGAAATACAGTGAACACCACAAAGTTACTCATCGAGAAGAGCAACCCCAAAACACATAATCGTCAGATTCACCAAGGTTGAAATGAAGGAAAAAATGTTAAGGGCAGCCAGAGAGAAATGTTGGGTTACCTACAAAGGGAAGTCCAACAGACTAACAGTGGATCTCTCTGCAGAAACCATACAATCCAGAAGAGAGTGGGGGCCAATATTCAACATTCTTAAAGAAAATAATTTTCAACCCAGAATTTTGTATCCACCCAAACTTATCTTCATAAGTGAAGGAGAAATAAAATCCTTTACAGACAAGGAAATGCTGAGAGATTTTGTCCCTAACAGGTCTGCCTTACAAGAACTTTTGAAGGAAGCACTAAAACATGGAAAAGAAAAACCTGTACCAGCCACTGCAAAAACATGCCAAATTGTAAAGACCATCAAAACACTATGAAGAAACTGGATCAACTAACAAGCACAATAACCAGCTAGCATCATAATGACAAGATCAAATTCACATATAACAATATTAACTTTAAATGTAAATGGGCTAAATGCTCCAATTAAAAGACACAGACTGGCAAATTGGATGAAGAGTCAAGACCCATCAGTGTGCTATATTCAGGAGACCCATCTCATGTGCACAGACACACATAGGCTCAAAATAAAGGGTTGAAGGAAGATTTACCTAGCAAATGGTAAGCAAAAACAAAGCAGGGGTTGCAAACCTGGTCTCTGATAAAATAGACTTTAAATCAGTAAAGATCAAAAAAGACAAGAAGGGGCATTACATAATAGTAAAGGGATCAATGCAATAGGAAGAACTAACTATCCTAAATATATATGCATCCAACACAGCAGCACCCAGATTCATAAAGCAAGTTTTTAGAGACCTACAGAGAGATTTAGACTTTCTCACAATAATAATGGGAGATTTTAACACCCCACTGTCAATACTAGACAGATTAATGACACAGAAAATTAACAAGGATATGCAGGACTTGAACTCAGCTCTGGACCAAGTGGACCTAACAGTCACCTACAGAACTTTCCACCCCAAATCAACAGAATATACATTCTTTTCAGCACCACATGCACTTATACTAAAATTGACCACATAACTGGAAGTAAAACACTCCTCAGCAAATGCAAAAACACAAAAATCATTACAAACAGTCTCTCAGACCATAGTGCAATCTAATTAGATCTCAGGATTAAGAAAATCACTCAAAACCTCACAGCTACATGGAAATTAAACAACCTGCTCCTAAATGACTACTGGGTAAATAATGAAATTAAGACAGAAATAAAGATATTCTTTTAAACCAATGAGAACAAAGACACAACGTACCAGAATCCCTGAGACACATTTAAAGCAGTGTGTAGAGGGAAATTGATAGCACTAAATGCCCATAAAAGAAAGTAGAGGGCCAGGCACGGTGGCTCACGCCTGTAATCCCAGCACTTTGGGAAGCCAAAGCAGGTGGATCACGAAGTCAAGAGATCGAGACCATTCTGGCCAACATGGTGAAACCTCGTCTCTACTAAAAATACAAAAATTAGCTGGGTGTGGTGGCGTGCACCTGTAGTTCCACCTAAGGAGGCTGAGGCAGGAGAATTGCTTGAACCTCGGAGGTGGAGGTTGCAGTGAGCCAAGATCGTGCCACTGCACTCCAGCCTGGTGCTTGGCAACAGAGTGAGACTCCGTCTCAAAAAAAAAAAAAAAAAAAGTAGAAAAATCTAAAATCAACATCCCAACACCACAATGAAAAGAACTAGAGAAGCAAGAGTAAACAAGTTCAAAATCTAGCAGAAGACAAGAAATAACTAAGATCAGAGCAGAACTGAAGGAGAAAATAGAGATACAAAAGATCCTTTAAAAAAATCAATGAATCCAGGAGCTGTTTTTTTTTTTTTTTTTTTTTTTTGGAAAGGTCAACAAAATAGACTGCTAGCCAGACTAATAAAGAAGATAGAAGAATCAAATAGCCACAATAAAAAATGATATAGGGGAGATCACCACTGATCCCACAGAAATACAAATTACCATCACAGAATACTATAAACACATCATTGCAAATACACTAGAAACTCTAGAAGAAATGGATAAATTTCTAGACACATACGCCCTCCAAAGACTAAATCAGGAAGAAGTTGAACCCCTGAATAAACTAATAACAAGCTTCGAAATTGAGGTAGCAATTAGTAGCCTATCAACCAGAAAAAGCCCAGGACCAGATGGATTCACAGCCAAATTCTACCACAGATAAAAAGAGGAGCAGGTACCATTCCTTCTGAAACTATTCCAAAAACAGAAGAAGAGGGACTCTTCCCTAACTTATTTTATGAGACTAACATCATCCTGATACCAAAAGCTGACAGAAACACAACAAAAAAAGAAAATTTCAGGCCAATATCCCTGATGAACATCCATGCAAAAAATCCTGAATAAAATACTGGCAAACTGAATCCAGCAGCACATCAAAAAGCTAATCCACCATGATCAAATGGGCTTCATCCCTGGGATGCAAGTCTGGTTCAACATACACAAATCAATAAAGATAATCCATTACATAAACAGAATCAATGACAAAAACTACATGATTATCTCAACAGATGTAGAAAGGCCTTCAATAAAATTCAACTCTCCTGCATGCTAAAAACTCTCAATAAACTAGGTATTGATGAAATATATCTCAGGATAATCAAAGTTATTTATGACAAACTTACAGCCAATATAATACCGAACTGGCAAAGGCAAAAAGCATTTTCTTTGAAAACCAGCACAAGACAAGAATGCCCTCCCTCACCACTCCTATTCAACATAATACTGGACATTCTGGCCAGGGCAATCAGGCAAGAGAAAAAAATAAAGGCTATTCAAATAAGAAGAGAGGAAGTCAAATTGTCTCTGTTTGCAGATGACATGATTGTATACTTAGAAAACCCCATTGTCTTAGCCCCAACTCTCCTTAAGCTGATAAGCAACTTCAGCAAAGACTCAGCTTACAAAATCAATGTGCAAAAATCACAAGCACTCCTATACACCAATAATAGACCAACAGAGAGCCAAATCATGAGCAAATTGCCATTCACAATTGCTACAAAGAGAATACAATTCCTAGAAATACAACTTACAGATGTGAAGGATTTCTTCAAGGAGAACTACAAACTACTGCTCAAGGAAATAAGAGAGGACACAAACAAATGGAAAAACATTCCATGCTCATTAATGGGAAAAATCAGTATTATGAAAATGGCCATACTGTCCAAAGTAATTTATAGATTCAATGCTATTTCCATCAGGCTACCATTGACTTTCTTCACAGAATTGAAAAAACGTCCTTAAATTTCATATGGAACCAAAAAAAGAGCCCATATACCCAAGAGAATCCTAAGCAAAAAGAACAAAGGTGGAGGCATCATGCTATCTGACTTCAAACTATACTGCAAAGCTACAGTAACCAAAACAGCATGGTACTGATACCAAAACAGATATATAGACCAATGGAACCAAACAGAGGCCTCAGAAGTAGGCCTCCACCGCACACCCACAACCAACTGATCTTTGACAAACCTGACAAAAACAAGAAAGGCAAAAAGATTCCCTATTTTATAACTGGTGTTGGGAAAACTGGCTAGTCATATGCAGAAAACTGAAACTGGGCCTCTTCCTTACACCTTACACAAAAATTAACTCATGATGGATTAAAGACTTAAATGTAAGGCCTAAAACCATAAAAACCCTAGAAGAAAACCTAGGCAATACCATTCAGGACATAGTCATGGGCAAAGCCTTCGTGACTAAAACACAAAAAGCAATGGCAACAAAAGCCAAAATTAACCAATAGGACCTAATTAACTAAAGAGCTTCTCCACAGCAAAAGAAACTATCATCAGAGTGAACAGACAACCTACAGAATGAGGGGAGAATTTTGCAATCTATCCATCTGGCAAAGGGCTAATATTCAGAATCTACAAAATACTTAAACAAATTTACAAGAAAAAACAACTCCATCAAAAAGTGGTTGAAGGATATGAACAGATACATCTCAAAAGAAAACACTTATACAGCCAACAAACATGAAAAACAGCTCATCACTGGTCATTGGAGAAATTCAAATCAAAACCACATTGAGATATCATCTCACATCAGTTAGAATGGTGATTATTAAAAAGTCAGGAACCAACAGATGCAGAGAGGATGTGGAAAAACAGAAACCGTTTTACACAGTTGGTGGGTGTGTAGATTAGTTCAACCATTGTGGAAGACAATGTGGCAATTCCTCAAGGATCTAGAACCAGAAATACCATTTGATCCAGCAATCCCATCACTGCATATGTACCCAAAGGATTATAAATCATTCTACTATAAAGACACAGGCACACGTATGTTTATTGCAGCACTGTTCACAATAGCAAAGACTTGGAACCAACTCCAATTCCCATCAATGATAGACTGGATGAAGAAAATGTGGCACATATACACCATGGAATTGTATGCAGCCATAAAAAAGGATGAGTTAATGTCCTTTGCAGGAACATAGATGAAGCTGGAAGCCATCATTCTCAGCAAACTAACACAGGAACAGAAAACCAAACATCGCATGTTCTCACTCATAAGAGGGAGTTGAATAACGAGAACACGTGGACACAGGGAGGGGAACATCACATATCGGGCCTGTCACGGGATTGGGGGCTAGGGGAGGTATAGCATTAGGAGAAATACCTAAGGTAGATGATGGGTTGATGGGTGCAGAAAACCACCACGGCGTGTTGTATCTCTGAACTTAAAGTATAATAATTATAATAAAATCTTTTTGATGGACTCCTGCCATCCAATCAATTGACATACTGAATTAGCACCTTTTCCTATGTATGCAAGTAACAACCTCAGCAAAGCAAAGTTATGGTTATCCTTCCAATAATTATCACTTGAACTTTGAGTAAATGAATATTTTTAAAATATATATTTATCTGGAAAATATTTTCTGATGAAAGGCTTTCATTAGATGTGCAGATTGCTCAAGTGTCTATATGTAATGCTATTTATAGTCTCTGTAAAGTCACTGTGCTTCTTACCAATAACTGCTGTTAGGTTTTATTTATATACATATGTATAATATATATATAAATAAATATACAAAATATATGCACACATACATGCACACACACACATACACACACACACACACACACACAAGAAATATGAAAATAAGGGCATTTTGACTTTTCGAATTATATCAGTTGTGGCAGACTCTGCTGGTTGTCTGGTCAACTAGAATATATTCTGTCCTTTATCATTAATACATTTTTTCAGAGCAGGAAATATGTTATTTGCAAATATCATTTAGAGTAAAATCAAATTTCTACTTCAACTAATATAACATATCAGATCAACTGTATCTTTATGATTGTCTGTTGTTCCAAGTTTATTCATACCACAAAAATTGTCATATTTAAAATCTTCAAAACAGTTTTGGTACAGGTGAAATCTCATTTAGCTAAGTCCCTGAGCTCTTTGATCAGGCTGGCCTTACGCATCGGCCTCTTCCACAGCCACCCTGGTCCCCTTGCTCCGGAATGCTTTGCTACCTGCTCTGGCCTCAAGGCTACTTTTGTTCCCCGTCACGTTAACTCTAGGTGAACATTTAATACTGTCACCTTTATAGCCAATGGTGCTCTGCAGAAAACATGCAGCTTCTCGGACAACAAGACTGAGTCTTCACCCCAAAGGGGACCTCATACCATTTTCCCGATGCTTATTGACATCAGAGGAACCAGATAAGGGTATACTTTGTGTATCCTTATTATTCATAAAATTGCCTGCCATAGGTCAGTGCTTTCATGTCTTCCAAGCCTTATGTCTCAGATGTTCTCATCCAAGCACTGGATGTCAAAAAGGTCAACAACCACATCAAACTTACTGGCAAACAGGTCGTGCTTGAGCAGCATGCCGTTCAAGTTGGCAGCTCCAAAAATGCCCACTGAGCACACGTAGACCCCATCGCATGGTGGTCAGGAAGCACCCTAGGAAACATTACACTCAAAGTACTGTCAATTGACAAAGCTAGCAATTACGTGCATGTCAGAGAAATTGTACTTATGACTTGTGGAGAGTGAGCTGGGGACTTCAGGGAATCCTTTGGACAGTGGCCCAGAGATACTCATCAGGACTGTATTAATGCACTCTTGACTTTACGTGGGGCACTAATGTACACAGCTAAGTTTCCCATCCTCCCTTAGAGCTTAAAGTGTACCCATGGAACTAAATTCTGGACAATCAAGATGTAAGCAGAAGTGTTAGAGTACTATATTGACCTCTGGAAAGTTTCTTAAAGAGTAGCATGACCTCCAAATCTTCCTTCTTTCTGAAGTCTAGAATGTGGATGTGGTGGTGTCTTGAATTCCAGAAGTAATTTCAGATTATGAAGTCACCTTGCGAATGAAAGATATGTGCTAAGATAGTGAAGCAAAAAGATGAAAGAAGTTTAAATCCTTAGCTATAAAACCACCTGGAAATGTTCACTAAGAAACTTTTAGTTAATGAGAGAAATAATTTATTTTGCTTAGACCTCTGTTTTTTAAAAAATTATCTGTTATATGCAGCTAAATCTAATCCTAATATGGTAAGTGTCAAGATTTCCCTGAACTACATATTCCAATATGTTTTCTTAAATATTTCTGATTTTGTTCATAAACTCTTAGACTCCTTCTCCAAAAAAACAGAATTTTTTATCATATTTATCTTATTTCCATCTAATAGAGTTAAAAAATTATAAATTTATAAAATGTGTTTTTGCAATCCAATGAAAGTGGTAAAATTGTTTAATACAAAGAAATATCATGAGAGGCAGCAGAATTTAAACTGTATTTTTCTAAATTAGCAAAATAATAAAAAAGGATATTTCATATCTTTCTTTTGAAACATTATCTCTTATCTTAAAACTATTCCTATTGGGCAATTTTTAATCACACTAAATGAAAATCAAGTTTGCAGAGTTTTACATCTCAGTTCCTAGGAAGCTATACATCTGTTATTGTCCACTTTTACACAGACAACAGACTATTCACTATTAAACTCTGTTTGCCTTGTCAGAACACTGACTGTCAGTAGAACACTAAACTCTCAAAGCTAAATGTTTTCCTTTCTGTTTATTCCAGCACTCTGTCATTATTTAGCAACCTCACAGAATTCTCCCCTCCAACAGAAGCATTTCCTGCTGTTAAAAACGTCTAAAATAGATAGACTATGTGTTCACAAAGGGAGACTGGTCTCTCCTGCATATACTTATGGCAAACTGGTCTTGCAGATCATGTGTGGCAATGTAAACCTCTGTAGTTTATTCTGAAGCTCACCAGAGAATTTAACTTTGCAGATCTGTCAGTCCAGGCCCTTTAGCAAAGAGTCGTTGTTTCATATACAGTGCATACCGTCAGATCCCACCACACCTATCAGGCTCTGCTTGGTAGGGTTAACAGCTATGTTAATGTGACACACCTGCCAGTTAGCAAGCGCTGGAAAGCACAAACACATTTGTGGCACATTAAAAAAAAGATTCGTCACAGAAACAAAAAATTGATTAGAGACTGAGTAAATTTATGCCACATGAAAACTGTGAAGTTGACATTTTATGAAGAGGCAATGAAACGTATTGATAGGAATGAAATTAACAGTAGATGGAGATAGCTGTGTGTGATGTATATTGTCTATCATTCTGTACAATGATAGCAGGTATTCTGTTCAAGGTTTTCTTTGTTTATATCCAGTGATACGCTCATATTGCGTGTTTTCTAATATTTCGTTCCTTCATCCCTTTGACCTTGAGAAGGGTCACCTATTTTCTTTAGCATAAGGTAAGAACTGTTTAAAATGACGTCCAAGTCTTGCATGAGCAGTCCTCAGCTAACCTGATAGCCCCCATCTTATTCACCCTTTAACAGAACAATCTTTATACTGTCTTGCATTTACCTTGTAAGCACTGGCTACGCATCATACCAGTCCTTCCCTTAGACTCTAAGCTTCATGAAGGTAGACACCATATCTGCCTTCATCATCTTCATATCTACAGAGCAGTACATGATGTCTGATACATGGTAGGCTCTCAAATTTTTTTCTGAAGTTAAAAATAATTTAAAATACCTTCAGAATATTCAGCTATGTGTGCTTTTACCCTGAGCCTATTACTACACCTATACTTAGGAAATAGTCAATAAGTATTTGTCAAATTTAAAAAAGTAACTTAATAATATAAACAATGAATAGTTTGATCGGAAACATTTCCAAAAGTATTTTCCACAGTACACTAGTGCAATAAGGCACCCATAAAAAAAAAAGTTTGTGATGAAATGAACTTACACCTGCTGAGAATTCACCATATGCTAGACATTGGACTAAGTGCTTTACATTCATCTTCTTATGTAATCTGTGTAATAACCCAAGGAGATATGTTGTTATTGCCATTGTATAGATGGAAAAACTGAAGTTCAAAGAGTTTAATTAGCCAGTCTAAAGTTACACTGTTTATGAGCAGCAGATAGATCTGGAATCTCTGATTTAAGTTTCTCTAAATCACTACGCAGTACTCTGTTGCCCCTTCAGGAATTACCATGTGCAGTAGCAAAGTAAAACTCTAAGAAATCCTGCAATAACAGCATTAAACCAAGGAATTCTTCTTTCTCATATGACAAGGCTTTCAAAGACTATACCAGTCCAGTGGTTCCCAGAGTAGGGTATATACACTGAATTGTGATATTGGAAGAAAATATTAATTCCCTTTTTTATGTCGATCTTTTAATTTCTATTTTTTTATGTTTCATGATGTCCATATTATGAGTAGAAGTACAGAACTTTAAATAAATAATGTCTGTGAAGCATGATTAAACAAGTTTAGAGACCACTAATCTAGAGAACTCCCTTCCAAATATAATCTGAGATTTTTACTCATTCTGTTGATTTCATAAAACTGATTTTAAGTAACTGATTTCAAATTATGCTTAAATTATGCTTAAACTGCTTGGGATATAGCAAATATTATATATATATATATATAATTTATTGTGTAATTTCAACTGGTTGCTATTATTAGAGGAAACAATGAAGTTGCATATTTATTTTATTTTTTATTGTAATTCTTTAATTATTATTACACTTTAAGTTCTGAGATACATGTGCAGAATTTGCGGGTTTGCTACATAGGTATACATATGCCATGGTCGTTTGATGTACCAATTAACCTGTCATCTAGGTTTTAAGCCCTGCATGCATTAGGTATTTGTCCTAGTGTTATCCCTCTCCTGCCCACCAACGCTGACAGGTCCCAGTGTGTGATGTTCCCCTTCCTTTGGCCATGTGTTCTCATTGTTCAACTCCCATTTTTGAGTGAGAACATGCAGTGTTTGATGTTCTTTTCCCGTGTTAGTTTGCTGAGAGTGATGGTTTCCCGCTTCAACTATGTTCCTGAAAAAGACATGAACTAATCCTTTTTAATGGCTGCATAGAATTCCATGGTATATATGTGCCACATTTTCTTTATCCAGTCTATCGTTGATGGGCATTTGGGTTGGTTCCAAGACTTTCCTATTGTGAATAGTGCTGCAATAAACATACATGTGCATGTGTCTTTATAGTAGAATGATTTATAATCCTTTGGGTACATATGCAGTAATGGGATTGTTGGGTAGAATGGTATTTCTGGTTCTAGATCCTTGAGGAATCACCACACTGTCTTCCACAATGGTTGGACTAATTTACACTCCCACCAACAGTGCAAAAGTGTTCCTATTTCTCCACATTGTCTTCAGCGTCTGTTGTTTCCTATTTCATGATCGTCATTCTAACTGACATGAGATGGTATCTCATTGTGGTCTTGATTTGCATTTCCCTAATGACCAGCAATGATAAGCTTTTCACATTTGGTAGCCACATAAATCTTTTTTAATTAATTAATTTATTTTTATTTCTTACTGCATTTTAGGTTTTGGGGTACATGTGAAGAACATGCAAGATTGTTGCATAGGTACACACATGGCAGTGTGATTTGCTGCCTTCCTCCCCATCACCTATATCTGGCATTTCTCCCCATGCTATCTCTCCCCAACTCCCCACCCCCCGCTGTCCCTCCCCTATTTCCCCCAGAAAGATCCCAGTGTGTAATGCTCCCCTCCCTGTGTCCATGTGTTCTCATTGTTCAACGCCCATCTATGAGAGAAAACATGCGGTGTTTGATTTTCTGTTCTTGTGTCAGTTTGCTGAGAATGGTGGTTTCCAGGTTCATCCATGTCCCTACAAAGGACACGAACTCATCGTTTTTTATGGCTGCATAATATTCCATGGTGTATATGTGCCACATTTTCCCTGTCCAGTCTATCATCGATGGGCATTTGGATTGGTTCCAGGTCTTTGCTATTGTAAACTGTGCTGCAGTGAACATTCGTGTGCATGTGTCCTTACAGTAGAACGATTTATAATCCTTTGAATATATACCCAGTAATGGGATTTTGAGAAGTATCTGTTCATATCCTTTGCCCACTTTTTAATGGGGTTGTTTTTCTCTTGCAAATTTAAGTTTCTTACAGATTATGTATATTAGCCCTTTGTCAGATGGATAGAGTACAAAAATTTTCTCCCATTCTGTAGGTTGCCTGTTCACTCTGATGATAGTTTCTTTTGCTGCACAGAAGCTCTTTAGTTTAATTAGGTCCTATTTGTCAATTTTGGCTTTTGTCGCCATTGCTTTTGGTGTTTAGTCATGAAGTATTTTCCCACGCCTATGTCCTGAATGGTATTGCCTAGGTTATCTTCTAGGGTTTTTATGGCTTTAAGTCTTACATTTAAATCTTTAATCCATCTGGAGTTAATATTTGTATAAGGTGTAAAGAAGGAGTCCAATTTCAGTTTTCTGCATAGGCTAGCCAGTTTTCCCAGCATCATTTATTAAATAGGAAATCCTTTCCCCATTGCTTGTTTTTGTCAGGTTTGTCAAAGATCAGATAGTTGTAGATGTACAGGGTTATTTCTGAGGCCTCTGTTCTGTTCCACTGGTGCATATATACACACACACACATATATGTATATATGTTTATATATGTGTATATATATGTGTGTGTATATATATATTGTCTTGGCTATATGGGCTTTTTGTTGCATATGAAATTTAAAGTACTTTATTCTAATTCTGTGAAGAAAGTCAATGGTAGTTTGATGGGAATAGCATTGAATCTATAAATTACTTTGGGCAGTATGGCCATTTTCACAATATTGATTCTTGCTATTAATGAGCAAGAAATGTTTTTCCATTTGTTTGTGTCCTCTCTTACTTCCTTGAGCAGTGAGTGGTTTGTAGTTCTCCTTAAAGAGGTCCTTCACATCTCTTATAAGTGGTATTCCTAAATATTTTATTCTCTTTGTAGCATTTGTGAATGTCAGTTTACTCATGATTTGGCTCTCTGTTTATTATCTGTATATAGGAATGCTTGTGATTTTTGCACACTGATTTTGCATCCTGAGACTTTGCTGAAGTTGCTTTTCAGCTAAAGGAGATTTTGGGCTGAGATGATGGAGTTTTCTCAATATAAAATTATGTCATCTGCTAACAGAGACAATTTGACTTCCTCTCTTCCTATCTGAATGGGCCTTATTTTTTTCTCTTGCCTGATTGTTTTGGCCAGAACTTCCAATACTATGTTCAATAGGAGTGGTGAGAGGGGGCACACTTATCTTGTGCTGGTTTTCAATTTCAGAACTTGTTATTGGTCTATTCAGGGATTTGACTACTTCCTAGTTTAGTCCTGGGAGGGTATATATGTACAGGAATTTATCCCTTTCTTCTAGATTTTCTGGTTTATTTGTATATGGGTGTTCATGGTATTCTCTGACGGTAGTTTGCATTTCTGTGGGATCAGTGGTGATCCGCTGGTATCATTTTTTTATTGTATCTATTTGATTCTTCTCTCTTTTCATCTTTATTAGTCTACCTAGTGGTCTATTTTGTTAACCTTTTCAAAAAACTAGCTCCTGGAATCATTGATTTTTTTTTTCAGGGTTTTTTATATCTGTATCTCATTCATTTCTGCTCTGATCTTAGTTATTCCTTGTCTTCTGCTAGCATTTGAATTTGTTTGCCCTTGTTTCTCTAGTCCTTAATTGCGATGTTTGAGTATTGATTTTAGATATTTTCCACTTTCTTATGTGGGCACTTAGTGATACAAATTTCCCTCTAAATACTGCTTTGGCTGAGTACCAGAGATTCGGATACATTGTGTCTTTGTTCTCAGTGGTTTCAAATAATTTATTTATTTCTGCCTTAATTTTGTTATTTACCCAGTAGTCATTCAGGAGCAGGCTGGTCAGCTTCCATGTAGTTGTGCAGTTTTGTGTCAGTTTGCTAATCCTGAGTTCTAATTTGATCCTGTGGTCTAAAAGACTGTTTGTTATGTTTTCTCTTCTTTTGTATTTTCTGAGGAGTGCTTTACTTCCAATTATGTGGTCAATTTTAAAAGAAGTGTGATGTGTGCTGAGAAGAATGTATATTCTGTTGATTTGGGGTGGAGAGCTCTGTAGACATCTATTAGGTCTGCTTGGTCCAGAGCTGAGTTCAAGTCCTGAATATCCTTGTTAATTTGCTGTCTTATTAATCTGTCTAATATTGAAAGTGGGGTGTTAAAGACTCTTAATATTATTGTGTGGGAGTGTAAGTCTCTTTGTAGGTCTTTAAGAACTTGCTTTAGGAATCTGGGT
Organism: Alouatta palliata; assembly: GCA_004027835.1. NCBI lineage: Eukaryota > Metazoa > Chordata > Mammalia > Primates > Atelidae > Alouatta > Alouatta palliata. Next base: position 21,040 of record PVKV010003902.1, on the reverse strand, counting down.
GCTCCTGTATTGGGTACATATATATTTAGGATAGTTAGCTCTTCTTGTTTCATTGATCCCTTTACCATACGTAATGCACTTCTTTGTCATTTGATCTTTGTTGGTTTAAAGTCTATTTTATCAGAGACCAGGTTTGCAGCCCCTGCTTTTGTTTTGTTTTGTTTTCTTTTCCATTTGCTTGGTAAATCTTCCTCCATCCCTTTATTTTGAGGCTATGTGAGTTTCCTGAATATAGCACACTGATGTGTCTTGACTCTACCCAATTTGCCAGGCTGTGTCTTCTAATTACAGCATTTACATTTAAGGTTAATATTGTTATGTGTGAATTTGATCCAGTCATTATGATGCTAGCTGGTTATTTTGCACATTGATTGGTGCAGTTTCTTCATAGTATCATTGGTCTTTATATATTTTTTGTGGGGGGGAGAATGAATAAGAAACTCTGTAACACAAAATGAATGCATCCAATGTCCCCAAATACATTTCTGACAACAAACACACACAGGAGACACAGACAATAGTCACCACATCACAGCCTTGTTCTTTCCAAAGGATAAACTGTCATTCAAGAATGGGGTGAAGTAGTTAGCTGGAGCAGATACTATCCTTTTGACTGGAAAAAAAAATGAGCAACAAGTTGGCATCTTAAGAACACATACATTGGGCTCAGAAATCAAGTTAAGCCTAAGCCTTAGGTAACATAATGCCACTGATAGCATCTCAGAGAAACTAGAGCATTATTCCACTAGAGGAGCGATCTTGTGACAGTGTCAAAACGTTTAGTAGTGGTCTTGCTGCATCAGCTAATGGACCAAGTGGCCTCAACAGCCTCTTTAAAACTCAATGTTTGCCTAATCAAAGATCATTTGACTAAACTGCTTCCCCACTTCTGCTTAGCATTTTTGGAAGCACAAAAGTTACCCCTTTCCATCCTTTTCTCTTCCCTTTTGGTATGTCTAATTACAAGATAGACAGGCACCACTTAACAGATCACTCCCTTTTGACTACAGGTTGTTTCTCTTCCATATTTGATGAGGCTGGCCACAGCTCCCAAATCTTGGCCTAGCACATCATGGATTTGGAAGCATTAGCTTAGAATGCCAAGTGACAAGGACATGGCTGAAGCAATAGGCAATTCTGCAACAAGTGTCTGTGGGCAAACCTCACAACCAAGTTTTTTAAATTAGTGGTGATTTTCTAGAACTAGAGAACACATTGAGGACAAACAGTTCTGACAGGAGAGACAATGGCTACGAATACACAGAGATCAGGCTGTGGCTGTGATCATAAGTTGTACTCATCCAGGACCCAACAGGGTGGAGAGGACACCACCTCCAGACGTGCAAGTTTCTGAACAGTGAATTTTAAGACAAAGTTGCTTTCTCTTAAAATTAATATAATACCACAAAAACACTTCTGCATGTTTTATAGCCTCAAACATACACACCCAAATATTAATGCTGCACAATAGCAACATTCACCCACAGCACAGTATTGTATCCTTCATTGCTATAGACAGTAATGATGCATGTACATATCAGCCTTCAAAATGGTATTCAGTGTCACCACTTGTCACTGTGGCCATCTCCCCTCACCCCAACCTGGATAAAATATTACACTACCCACTAATATAACCACTGACACACAAACCAAGCTTCCTCCAGTTTAAGAACATTGAACATCAATCTACATTTCCAGGAGATGAACTAAACTTGTGAGTAGGCCACTTGACTTTTCATGATACATTTAGTGCTTAGAAATGGTTGATTCCATTAGCCTTCCCTATAGTTCAGGTGGCCCAAGATGAAGCCTACAATCTTCCTTGGGGTGTTTGGTGTTTTGAAGGAGTAAAGTAGGAGCAAAACAATGGATACTGTCCCCTACCCTACCACCCTATCCCACATACCATCACTGGCACCCAGGAGATAAGCAGCAAGCTCCAGACCCCAAATGTTGGACACCACAAATAACGCAATATGTGCTGGGAGCATGGGGGTAGGGGAGAAAGAGGAAAAATAAGGTCCGGATTTTTGACACACAATATGGGGTCTGAAATTGCTGTTTAGCAATGCATTTGGTTCCACAACATAGGGGGTGGAGGTGGGAGAAAAAATGTTAAACCTAGATAGTCAGCCACAGCCCTAATCACCCACCTTCCGGTATCTTCAAGGCTGCTGAATGTTGCCTATGTTCTTCTCTGAGCTCCTCAAGACTTCATCTTAATGCCACTCAGAGACAAACAAAATCACACAGTAGCTTCAAGTAGCCCTCTCCTTCATCGCAGTTCTACGTAAGCTGGCCACTGAGTAATAAAAGAAGCTATTACATTTATAGGGAGGCCAGTCTCCAAATACAATGGAGCAGGTATTTGTTCACTGCTGTGAGTCAGAAATTGAATGTCATAATTTGAAAAATATACTACTACTTATTTAACGTCAAAAACATTTCAGCATCCTAAAATATACCAAAAAATAGTAGAATGTTGCAAATCGTGTTTAAGTACAGAAGGTTCTTGAACTTTCATTGATTCAATGACTCTTTGCTGACAATGAAGAGTTCTACAGTTTGTTTTAAAACAGTTTAAAAACCACTGCACTTAACTAAAAAACAAAAACAAAAACAAAACTTCTCATGCCAGCTGACCCCTCTTTGTCCACAGCTAAGATGGCAGCAGAATTCTAGGTTACTATGTACAGAAACAAGACAACCTGAAGCTAAATGGAAGTCTGCTGCAGATTCAACAGGTCCAGCCTCACAGTGCATGTCCTGAGCTACAGTCCCTCCAAAAGGCATCTTTCCCACAGCCTCCATGGCAAGCAACGAGCATCAAGAGTTTATCTCAGTTGTTTTGTTCTTTTTACAAACTATGGATATACATGGTTGATAACTCAGGATTTCTAGCAAATAACAATATAGTTAACACTACCTTACAAATAAAAAAAAATGCCAGAAACATCTTTAAATGCCTTTTCACACCAACAGCAAACAGGGTACTCCAGACACCTATGGCCACTTCTTGTAAACCACTGACAATTTCTAGAGCACTTTGAGAGACTACAATATGATCGTGATCAAATTTTGTAATTAAACCTAATGAGAGAAACAGACACTTCTCAAATAAGAGATGTGTCACTGACTGCACTCCCCTAATCTAAGTATTCACAAGGAGACAGATAAACAGTTTCTTTATTCATCCTCCTCCTCCTTTTCTTCCTCCTCGTCTTCTTCATCTTTTTTGTCCACCTATTTCTGGGCCACTTTAGCAGGACACTTTGTGCCGTCAAACTTTCCTTTCAACTTATAGTCAGGAACATTCTTCTCATACTTTTCCTTCAGCTTTGCCACCTTCGTGATGTAAGGCTGCTTTTCGCTGTGATTTAGGTTATTCCACATCTCACCCAGCTTTTTTTCCATGTCTCCGATAGAGATGCCAGTGTTTGAGGATTTGATCTTAGGACATAATTCTGAACAGAACAGGAAAAATCCAGATGGTGGCCTTTTGATTAGGATCTTTCTTCTTCTTGCCTCCCTTAGCTAGTCCATAATCTTTCATTTTCCGATCCATAGTGCACTTCATGCCATTTCATCATATTTAGATTTCTCTCTCCCGGACATTGTCTTCCATCTCTCAGAACATTTCTTGGAAAATTCTGCAAAACTGACAGGGACCTCTGAGGTTTTCTTCTTGTGTTCTCTGCACATCTACACAAAGAAGGCAGAAGCAGATATTTTGCCTTTCGGTTTCTTGGGATCACCTTTAGCCATCCTGACTGTATTGTTCGCTAGTCTGGGGTCTTTATATTTTCATTTGTTTTTGTAGTGGCTGGTACTCACTTTTCCTTTCCATATTTACTGCTTCCTTTAGGAGATCTTGTAAGGCAGGCCTGATGGTGAAGAAATCCCTCAGCATTTGCTTATCTGCAAAGGATTTTTTCTCCTTTACTTATGAAACTTAGTTTGGCTGGATATGAAATTCTGGGTTGAAAATTCTTTTCTTTAAGAATGTTGAATATTGTCCCCCACTCTCTTCTGGCTTGTATGGTTTCTGCAGAGAGATCAACTGTTAATCTGATGGGCTTACATTGTAGGTAATCTGACCTTTCTCTCTGGCTGCCCTTAAGATTTTTTCCTTTATTTCAACCTTGGTGAATGTGATGATTATGTGTCTTGGGGTTGCTGTTCTTGAAAATTATCTTGTAGGTGTTCTCTATAATTCCTGAATTTGAACGTTGGCCTGTCTTGCTAGGTTGGGGAAGTTCTCCTGGATAATATCCTGAAGTGCATTTTCCAACTCAGTTCCATTCTCCCCATCACTTTCAGGTACACCAGTCAATTGTAGGTTTGATCTTTTCACCTAGTCTCATATTCTTGGAGACTTTGTTTACTACCTTTCATTCTTTATCCTCTAATCTTGTCTTCATGCTTTATTTCATTACATTGGTCTTCAATCTCTGATATCCTTTCTTCTGCTTGATCAATTCAGCTATTGATACTTGGGTATACTTCACAAAGTTCTTGTGCTGTGTTTTTCAGCTCCATCAGGTCATTTATGTTCTTCTCTAATCTGGTTACTCTAGTTAGCAGTTCCTGTAACCTTTTATCAAGGTTCTTGGCTTCCTTGTATTGGGTTAGAACGTGCTCCTTTAGCAGGGAGGAGTTTGTTATTACCCACTTTCTGAAGCCTTCTTGTGTGAATTCATCAAACTCATTCTCCATTTAGTTTTGTTCCCTTGCTGATGAGGAGTTGTGACTCTTTGGAGAAGAGGAATTCTGGTTTTTGGAATTTTCAGGATTTTTTTGCTGGTTTCTTCCCATCTTTGTGGGTTTATCTACCTTTGGTCTTTGATGCTGATGACCTTTGATGGGGTTTTTGTGTGGGTGTCCTTTTTGTTGATGTTATTGCTTTCTGTTTGTTAGTTTTCCCTCTAACAGTCAGGCCTCTCTTCGGCAGGTCTGCTGCAGTTTGCTGGAGAACCACTCCAGACCCTGTTTGCCTGGGTATGACCAGCAGAGGCTGCAGAACAGCAAAGATTGCTGCCTGCTTTTTCCTCTGGAAGCTTTGTCCCAGAGGAGCACCTGCCAGATGCCAGCCAGAGCTCTCCTGTATGAGGTGTCTGTCGACCCCTGGTGGGAGGTATCTTCCAATCAGGAGGGACGGGGTCAGAGACTCACTTGAGGAGACAGTCTGTCCCTTAGCAGAGCTTGAGCGCTCTGCTGGGAGATCCACTTCTCTCTTCAGAGCCAGCAGACAGGACCATTTATATCTGCTGAAGCTAGGCCCAAAGCCACCTTTTCCCTCGGGTGCTCTATCCCAGGGAGATGAGAGTTTTACTATAAGCCCCTGACTGGGGCTGCTGCCTTTCTTTCAGAGATGCCCGGCCCAGAGAGGAGGAATCTAGACAGGCAGCCTGGTATAACAGCTTTGTGGTGCTGTGGTGGCTTTGTTTACACTGTGAGAGAAAAACTCCCTACTCAAGCCTCAGTAATGGCAAACACCCCTCCCCTGTCCAAGCTGGAGCATTCCAGGTTGACTTCAGACTGCTGTGCTGGCAGTGAGAATTTCAAGCCAGTGGCTTTTAGCTTGCTGGGCTCCTTGGGGGTGGAATGCACTAAGCAAGGCCACTTGGCTTCAGCCCCTCCTTTCCAAGGGAGTGAACAGTTCTGTCTCACTGGGGTTCCAGGTGCCACTGGGGTAGGAAAAACCTCCAGCAATTAGCTTGGTATCTGCCCAAACAGCTGCCCAGTTTTGTGCTTGAAACCCAGAGCCCTGGTGGTATAGACACTCAAGAGAATCTCCTGGTCTGTGGGTTGCAAAAACCATGAGAAAAGCACAGTATCTGGGCCCGATAGCACTGTCTCTCACAGCCCAGTTCCTCAGGACTTCCCTTGGCTAGGGGAGGGAGTTCCTTGACCCCTTGTACTTCCCGGATGAGGAGATGCCCCACCCTGCTTCTGCTCACCCTCCGTTGCACCCACTGTCTAAGCAGTCCTGATGAGATGAACTGGGTAGCTCAGTTGGAAATGCAGAAGTCATGTGCCTTCTGTGTTGGTGTCATTGGGAGCTGCAAACCAGAGCTGTTCCATCTTGCTGGATCCCCAAAGTGGCATACTTAAAACTTGCTTATTATTGGTTTTTAAAACTACCCACACACCCCAATACAATTAAGTTCACTTAAATTCTCTAAGCTTATACTAACATAGAAGTGGAAAAGATTAAACAGTGTGAAAATACAATGTTTAAGACTATGGATTCTGGAGAGTGACTACGACTTTAGCTTATACAGCAATCTCATCATAAAAAGTCAAGGATTATACATGCATATATGTTTTATGGCCATTTTATAGAAATATGTTCATTTATGATAGGCATCTTCAAACATTAAGAACAAAATACAGTCATTTAGGCCTAAACCAAGTAGTAGCCACTTTTACTCCTTTCTCTGTGCTGTAATTTAATAAAAATCAGAAAAGCTTGAAATCATATTATACATATATCAATCTCGTTTTGTTTTGATTTTCCCAATGAGTAAATGACTTGATCCTTGCTTTATTATTTCTCCTTTTACCAAATGATGGCTCTTCAACATTTTGAGTATCTTGAAAAGTATTCAACATTTGATAAAGAGCCAAAAATAATTATTTAATATGAATCTTCACTCATAAAATTGGGTAGGTACAAATATAGACACTAAATTATTTCTCATATATTTTTACAAGATCAACTAAACTTGAAAAGACTGACACGTTTAAAGGCATCATCATTTAACTGGAAAATTCCAAAATAGAGAGCTCCATTGATTTTCTCAACTCAGGCAAATAAACAATTATTAGAGAAAAGCATTAGTCTAGCAACGGAGTATTTTTAGAAAGACTCCCAGTTATTATAGCATTGCCTAGTTAAAATAATTTAACTGGGTAATGCCAACAATCTCATGGCCTATGTATATTTTTAATGACTTGACCACTGGCTTCTGGGATTTCTATCATTATGCATTTCTAAGACAAATATTAAATTGGAAAATGAGAAAGAAAGAGGGAGAGCAAAGAAAGGGGATGGGGAGAAGGTGAGAAAAGAGAAAGAGAGTAAGGAAGAGGAGAGAAAGAGAAGGAAAGTATTTCTGAATATTAATTATAGCTTGTAACCAAATTCTGATTTCACGTGTACCTACGTTGCATTAAGATTATCCAGTGTATCCAAAATCTACATGTTTTCCCATAATGGTGAATGTTCCATATACCTTCCTTCATTTAACTAAAAAATAAAATATACATCCAAAGGTAAGGATAAGCAGTCTTGCATAATCAAGTCACAATGCCAATTTTGCTATAATGGTGATACTATAAATTCTGAAACTGAACATCAACTGCAAAAGGGAGTTATAAACACCCAATATCCAAAATATAACTCATTTCTCAAAACATATGAATTATTTAGTGTTATCTATGATTCCTGAAGGGCTATGTGAGTCTTTATTTTCCTAGGGAGAGGTTGTTGCAGGTATTCCTAAAAACTGGCCTTCCTGTTTATTTCTAAAATTTTTAAAAATAAATTTTAGATTTTAAATTTTAAAAAAGTTTGAAAAGCAAACAAGAATAGCTTGCAAAAGCTCACATATTCATATATTTTAAACTGTTTTTTTATTGATCCCAAAGAAAGATGAATATAGGTATATTTTTAGTTCCCTTGTTCTAATAAGATAATGTGTGGGTCCTGAGTAAGAAATGTTTGCCAGCAGTGAATTAACTCTTTTCTATCTCTGCCATCAGTCACTTTAGAGCATAACTGGTGTGTGAGTGGTTTATACAGTTAATATAGCTCTTTGAAACTCAGCATTTTACTGCCCATTTTGATCTGTATTTATGATTAAACACCTGGCAGGAAACATCCAATGTTTTCCAGAGGGTAAATCTGAATATTATACCTAATGGTTCAGTTTCAACAATGACGTTTTGTAATTCTTTTGCCATTCTAAAGTGGCCAAGGGTAGTTTTGAATCTCATCTTTTTTTGTTCTTGTGTATTAAATCAACTTGAAATTGTTAAAGTGAGACTCTGTCTGCCCCAAGTCTGTAAGCTCTGGAGAAAGAAGAGCTGTCATCAGGGTGAGTTGAGTGGCTGATAATTCTGCTTGTTGGAGTGTATCCCTGTCACTCTCCAGGTGGATGGCTTAACATGCACCTTGTTGACAGCAAACACCAAAGGGGGCTTCCCAGAAGGAATATCACAGTGGCTGCCCTGCTGAGTGAGTCCCCTAAGTACATGTCAGGGTTGCTTGCTTTCTTAACCATGGAGAGTTGATTTTTCCTGAGATAGCTATATTCATTGCATTTTAAGTTTGATGCCTATGCAAGCTTTAAAAATACAGTGTTTAGGAAATAACGTATTTCAGAGGTTTGCTGTTTGTATGGTTGTGGATTGTAAAATCCCTTTACAATGTTGTTTCTTGCTGCCATTAAACCTCTCTCCTCCATGACTTGTTATAATAAACACTTCTGAGAAAAGTGCATCATTAGGATCCTGAATTCTGAGCTTCTGAATTTTAGTTTACACCAGCAGAGCAGAAGCAGAATTGAAAGCCTCAACAGCTATTTCTCCCACATGTTATGACAGCTAGGGAACTGCAAAATTTCCCATCCTGCAAATTAAAGGACTTAAAGTGCCTTTCTGCCAATATCTAAAAGCTCTTTTGGTTATTCAAACTTGCCCTGTTGGAACAGGAGAATATCAGAACACCTGTGCAATACACAAAAGGCTGCAAATTTATGCATGTATTAAGTGAAGTCTAATTATAACTTGATTTAAAAAAATCCCCTAGACAAAAACCCATTTCCAGAGAAGCAGCTTTTGTAAGAACAAACTTAGAAATGATTACATCCCAAATGTGCTGCTAGGTAAAACTGAAAAGTAGTGTTACTCAAAGCATTCTTAGATCTGGAAAGCAAAGAACAACACCTCTTTTTTGTTTTTTCACCCTCTAATCTCTAGAGTAAAGGGCAGTATAGTGCTGCAGTTTGTTCGTTTAATATCTGCATGCTGTTAATTAATGAACATCACTTTTTAAACAAACTCAAACAGAAACAGTTTTATTAACTAAAAAAAAAATCCTTGTATCATTTTCTAGTGATTAAAGTTGGAAGTTTAAGCTATTAATGTTGTATAATGGGAAGGCTCGATATTTTGATAACAAATCTGTGAAATAACCAGCTGTGTGGCCTTGCACAAGTCACTTTGACTCCCTGCATCTCACTTTCTTCATAACTAATGAAAGAGTTGGAATAAATGTTCCCCATCTTTAATATTTTTAATTTTCGTCAGGACCTTTAGATTTACAATAGGGAAACTAAATTATGAGTTAAACCTACTGATTGTAAATGCAGCTTTATTTTGTGTCTCCCTCTGTAGAAGTCATTACAGTTCACGGCCACCCAAATGTAGAAAACTGAAACTGGACCCCTTTCTTAAAGCTTACACAAAAATTAACTCAAGATAGATTAAAGAATTAAATGTAAAACCCAAAACTGTAAAAACCCTACAAGAAAATCTAGTCAACACCATTAAGAACACAGGCATTAGCAAATATTTTATGACAAAAAATCAAAAGCAATTACAACAAAAGCAAAAATTGACAAATGGGACCTAATTAAACTAAAGAGCTTCTGCACAGCAAAAGAAACTATCAACAGAGTGAACAGACAAGCTACAGAATGGGAGAACATTTTTGCAATCCATCCATCTGACACAGGTCTAATATTCATAGTCTGCAAGGGACTTACACAAATTTACAAGAAAAAGATAAACAGCTCCATTAAAAAGTGAGCAAAGAATATGAACAGACATTCCTCAAAAGATGACCTTCATGTGGCCAACGAACATATGAAAAAAGCTCAATATCACTAGTCATTACAGAAATGCAAATCAAAACGCAATGAGGTATCATCTCACACCAGTCCAAATGGTGACTATTAAAATGTCAAGAAGCAACAGATGCTGGAGAGGTTGTGGAGAAAAAGGAATGCTTTTACAATGTTGGTGGAAATGTCAGCTAGTTCAACCATTGTAGAAGACAGTGTGGCTATTCTTCAAAGACCTAAAGGCTGAAATACCATCTGACCCAGCAATCCAATTACTGAGTACATACCCAAAGGAATATAAATTATATATGCATGCGTATGTTCATTGCAGCACTATTCACAATAGCAGACACTGAATCAACCCAAATGCCCATAAATAATAGACTGTACATATACAACATGGAATACAATGCAGCCATAAAAAGAAATAAGATCATGTCCTTTGCAGGGATGTGGATGGAGTTGTAAGCCATTATCCTCAGCAAACTAACACAGGAACAAAAAACCAAACACCCCATATTCTAATTTATAATCTTTTGGGTATATACCCAGTAATGGGATTGCTGGCTCAAATGGCATTTCTATTTCTAGATCCTTGAGGAATCGCCACACTGTCTTCCACAATGGTTGAACTAATTTACACTCCCACCAACAGTGTCAAAGTGTTCCTATTTCTCCACATCCTCTCCAGCATGTGTTGTCTCCATATTTTTTAATGATCGCCATTCTACTTACTAATAATTTACTTTATGTCCCTCAATGATTTAAGGTTTTCTTCATTTAGAACTTGCCTGTGACATATTAAAGTTATGATACAAATGAAAGAGGGAAGAGATTGTTGGATGCTGTCTTCCTGTATTTCCAACTCCAATCTATAGCTGTCACTTGTGAGATGTGTATTCTCAAGTCATTGGGCAGCTTGGTGGAAGTAGGTTCCTGAGTTATAGAAACTGGAGTATCTATTCTTCTTTCTTTCACACTGCGCAAGAGGTTGGAGAAGAGCATAGACAAAACTGGAGCAAAGTGGATCCAGAAGAAAAATGTGAGAACTTGGGGTTAATATTAGCAAATTAGAAAAAAAGAATAATGCAAATAAAAGTAACTTAGGAAAAGGGAACCATTGAAAATAAAGCTAAAACAAATAAAATAGAAACAATGACAAAAGATAAAAATATAAGAATTAAGTACTCATTTTAAAATATAAAGTATAGAAATAATCAAAATTAATTACAAAAAGGCAATATTGATGAAACGGAAATAAATAAAAAGAAAGTATAAAAGACCTTAGTTATTAGCAAAGCTAAAGAAAATTCTTCAAGGTATGAATAGAGTATAAAGAGGAAAAATATGATTAGGAATGAGAATGTGACATTATCATAGATACAGAAGAAATTTTTTTCTTAAATAGAGATAAAATACATACATCCATTGCAAACAGACTTTAAAACTTGGAGAAAATAAACGTTTTCCTAGAAAACCATAATTATTAAGAATAAAAAACATTTTAATTGCTACATTAGCATCTTCAAAGGTAACTAAAGAGGTACTATTTTAAAAGTCACCCAATGATACATATTTGTAAGTATTCCATCTTATCTATTAAGAATAGATTATTTCAGCAATACTTATGTTATTTCAGACAACAGAAAAAGGTGAGTGCTTCTCAACTCATCTTATTAACCCAGCATACCATTAACGCAAGAAAAGAAAACTATAGACCAATTTCACTAAATGCCTGTAGAGGGAGGAAAAAAGTAAATATTAGCAAAATAATCAAACAATGTGCCAAAATATATATTATTACTAAGGTAGGAATGTTCTAAGAATACCAAGGTTATTCAATACCAAGAAATTTATCAACATAATCCAAAATCAAAAAACTAAAAGAAAATATTCTTTGATTAATCAATACTAAAATGTCATTTGATAGATACAAATAAGACACCCAATCAAATTTGGCAGACATATTTGCTTTACTGTTTATAAGAAAATTAAAATATAGAAACTAAAAAATGGAATAAAAATAGTAAAATGTAATAAAGCCTAGCGGGAAACCAAAAGCACATATTATTCCTAGCAATGAAACACTAAAACTTCTTCAATTAAAATCAAAACTTGACAAGGATTCCTAGTGTAACTATTGTTATTTGCCATATTCTTGGAAAGGTCTAAGCAAATACCATGAGATAAAAATAATCAATACTCATACTAGAAAAGAAGATACAAATCTATTTTTGTTGGTGATATAATTTTAATGAGAAAAATTTGTGCAAGACAAAAATAAAAATCAATAGCTTTTCTTCTTAATAGCACAGCTGTATGTAAACATAAAACAACTTTACTTTGTCTTCCACTCTCCCTTCAAATGTGCCCAGTGGCAGTGACTAGTCTTAAATACTCTTTTAAGTTGCTAAAGGTCATTGAGCTGTTTATTGTTAAGTCCTTGTTGCAAAAGTGTAGTAGAAACTGTCGATGTCAATATTTTATGCCAAAACAATTTTTTTAAGTTTTAGTATGTTTATGCGGTTCATTCTTCATCAAGTGATTGTCAAATAAGCTAGGCATCTATTTAAAAGATATTCATTCCCTTCAATAAATTACTGCTTTCGACTGGGGGGGAAAAAAATTTGCCCAATGGGTGTTAATTGTTCTTTTTCCCCTTAAATGAAAATCCAGAAGTGGTCATTCCTAGATCACAAAATATCAGTTCCACTTAGTAATTCGGTTTTCCATTTTTATATGATAGGCAAATCTTCTATCTGCATTAAATTTCATGCTTTCCTGTGGCCAGGTGCGGTGGCTCATGCCTGTAATTCTAGCACTTTGGGAGGCCAACACGGGCAGACCACCTGAAGTCAGGAGTTCAAGATCAGCCTGGCCAATATAGTGAAATGCATCTCCAATAAAAATATAAAAATTAGCCAGGTGTGGTGGTGCACAGCTCTAATTCCAGCTGCTCAGGAGGCTGAGGCAGGAGAATCGCTTGAACCCAGGAAGAAAAAGTTGCACTGAGCCAAGATCACACTGTCTCACCACTACACTCCAGCCTGGGCAACAGAGCAAGACTCGGTCTCAAAAACAAAAACAAAACAACTCTATGCTTTATCCTTTGGCATTTGGGAGTGATTTAGCTAGCAAGTTTCAAGTCAGGGAAAAGGGAAACTGAAATTCTTTCTCCCCTGTTTTGCTACTGACAGCACGTGGCCCTTCAGGATGGAGTTCAGGGACAGGAAAGGCAGATAGGAGACTTCTTTCTTCACTGAGATGACTGAGTTCATTTAGCTTCACTGCTCTCTGGATCTGGCCTTCAGTCATCCATCTTTGCCTTGTGGAACAGTTTCGTGGATGCTTTGGAGACCCCATCTCTGGAATTCTTCCACTTGCAATTTTCTTTACTTTGGGAAAAGGCGTATCTGTTTCAGCTGGTTGTTTGCTCCTACTCCAACCTCTAGCATCTCATGACATCAGCTTTCCCTGCTGAGGGACCTTTGTTTCTTAACGTGGTTCATTTGGTCAGAACTCAAGAAAACATTGCAATATCTCTGTCCCACAGCTGAGCCACATCAGATTCAAAACAACATGCTCACATCCTTTCCCTGACAGCCCCTGGAGTGCTGAACAATTCCAGTTAAGAAGCAGCCCATCACTGGCTCTCTCCTTCATTGCAGCCAATTAATCTCCTACCTGTTAGATTTTCCAGGCAAAAGTCAGTACACTACCTCCCCTTACCTCAAACTTCAGGGATACATATTAAGCTCTCCAAATTGTGTTTCTAAAACCCTTCCCTCTTGATTTGAGGTGCAAGGGTGAAAGCTATAAGCCTTTTATCCTCTCAATAAGAATGAGGAATTCAGGAGTCACCAGCTGGTTTCAGCCACCTGCTTTATAAATCCCTCACTTTGATGTGTTGTTTCTGCTTTATTTGTGCTCCAACTAGAACTTCTATTTTAATCTCTTGTTGTGCTTTCAAACCCAACCTAGAATTAGAAATCAGAAATTTTCCAGTCACAACCCTAACCAAAAAAAACTACATAATAATTTGAAAAAATTTGATGAGAAAGGTGCAAGACTTCTATGTAGAAAATTATAAAAACTTAATGATAACATTACATATGAATGGCTTACAAAACTTTGCCATGCTTTCAGATGGGAAGATATAATTCATAATTTCCTGAAATTATGTTATTTATGAATTACATATGAGAAAATTATTTTAATACATAAATAATATAATTTCATAAAATTTCAAAGCTTTTGAGCCTGATCTAGAATAATATGCATAATAGCAATCCATCAATACCTAGTGAAAATATAAAAAGTAGATAAATGTGAGAGGGAACTGTCTTTGCCCAGCCTTGCCTCGCTAGGTATCAGAACATACGTTAAACTACTATCATCATTATCAGTGTGGTAGTAGCATAGTAAGATACAAATAGATCAACAGGACGAAGAGAAAATTAAGTGAAAGACCCCAGTATATATGAGAATACAACTGACGACAAGATTGCTGCTTTGTTCAGTTGTGACAGAAGCATTTAGTTAATAGATGAAGTTAGCACAACTTATTCTCCACTGGAGGAAGACAAAGTTGAGTTTCTTTTATATTACGTATTAAAATGAAATCTGGAATCATTAGAAACTTAAAAATACAACATGAATCAGTGAGTATCTCAGGACCAAATCTAGGATTTTGGAATAGCCTAGAGGTGAAGAAATGGTTGTTAACCAAGATAGAAAATTCTGGAGCTGTAAAAGAAAATATTTGGACAATGTTTTCTAAGCTTTTGAATTGCAAAGGATTTCACATCTAAATTCAGTAGAAAAACAATAGATTTGAAGAAACTATTTGTGAGGTGACAAAGGATTAACGTAATATTCAAAGAGCTCTTAAGTATTGTCAAAATAAAGATAAATTCAAAGAAAAAAGTAAAGGATATGAACAGACATCTCACTGAAGAGTATACAGATGGTCAACAGGTAAAAGGTGCTCAAGCTCACTAGTAATCAGGGAAAAACAATTAAAGCAATAACTAGACAAACCACTCTCATCAGACTGTCAAAAATTAGAAAGAGCAATGATATCTATTACTGGAGGGAATTCTAGAAAATTATACACACTTTTTTATGGAAACATGAGTTGTAATTTTATAATGCAATCTGACAGTTTGTGGAAATGCCTGTGATGCAAGAATTAGAGGCCATGCAAGCCTCAACGTGGACTTTCCCTCAAGAAGTATGACTTCAGAAGTGTCACTGTTCAATCCCGATTTCCTCATGGCTACAAACAACCCTGACCCCTGATAGAATCCCTGGGATGAAAGGACGACTAGTCAGCCTAGTGGTCTGTTGATTACACCATGGGAGAGGCAGGAATTTGTCTTTACTGTCCCGATTACTTGTTCTGGATTTGGATTTGCTTTCCCTGCTAGTCATGCTTCTTCCACCATTTCTTTTGATGGACTTCATCAACACAGTATGTCATTATGGTGTCCTGCACAATATTACTTCTAAGCAACAGGCCTCACAGTGAAAGAAATAAGGCAAGGAGAGATATTGAACTTATCATTAAATTTATCACCCAAAAGTTGTTGGCCTTATAAAATGGTAATATAGTATATTAAAGACTGTGGCAGCATCACCTGGACCGCCTTTCCAGGTCATGGAACCATTCTGAAAGATGTCATGTAGGCTGTGAAACTAACTGATACATGATGCCATACCTTCCACACCTTAGTACACAGATTCAGGCACCAAGGGGAGCAGAAGAGCAGTCTGTCTCATGATCACCTCTAAAGACACACTCACAATTTTTCCTCTGTGACTCTGAGCTCTACTCATTCAGAAGCTTTTGGCACCCGAAGGGGAAAAGCTCTCAAGAGACCTAGCCATAGTCCTATTGAATCAGAATTTACATCATCCACCTCCCTTTCAGGCTTCCATGAAACCACACAAACAGGTATGAGGGGGCTTGCAGGTGTTGCCCCGTGTGATTGATCACAATGGGCACAGAAAAGAGAGTCATGCATTCATTTATTCATTCCATAAAGAGAGCCTGCTGTGGGCAGGCACTGTTCCAAGTGCTTAGGACACAGTGGAAAACAAAAAAATGACAAAATCCTGCCTTTATGGACCTTCCATTTCGGTGAGGTGGGGGAGACATTCTATTGAACTGTGAGAAGGTAGATAACAAGTGCTGTGGAAAAACAAACACAAAAAATGCTGAGAATAAAAAAGAAAGAAAAGAAATCCCCGGGAAGGGATCAGGGTGTTTTTGTAAGATTTCAAGATATTTTTGGATGGAAGGAGACACACTCACTTGGATAGATACATGGCAGAACTTTTTGTTACTTAGAGTTTCAAATGGGAGAAGACTGCCACAGGGCAGCGTGGAGGTTTTGCTTGGAGAGGGCTTTTGTGTGGCAAGTCAGGTGGGGTTAGTTAGGTTTTGAGGGCTCTCTATGGATTGGCTAATTTGCATAATTCTGAGGGCTCCAAGGTGGGTCCTTACTTGTCTGGTGTCTGACCCAGGGCAATTAGGACAAGTGTGTGGTGGCCTGAAATGTGAGCGTCCAGAGAAGTGACTATCCTCTAAGCAGGCCCCAGACTGAGTTAAGATAGCATTTTTTAAAAACCCTTCTCACACAGAGGAAGGTTGGAAGTAAATAAAGTGTACAGGGTAGGACAAGGTAGGCTTCAGGAAGAGGGAGAAAGGTGGATTTAAAAAACACTGAAGGTGAGAGAATTAGCCAGCAGGTGAAAAAGTGTTCTAGTAAAACCCAGGTAATCTTCTCAAAGAAGCTGTGATTGTGGATGAAGGGGAAAAAATTACATCTTTCTGTGAGCTCCAAGAGAAACTTAATGTATTCTTAACTATGAAAATCAGCGTAAAATCACAATTGTATTATCAGCACCTGCAACTCTGTGACCAAGAGAAATCAGATCCCTTTATATCACATGACAGTTGTTATACACTGTATTAAAATATGCTTGTGTGCCCCTCAATGTGAAATGGCTATAGTTATTATACCTACTACTAGATCTTGTTATTTAAATACATCATGAAATAACTACACTGTTTCCTTCATGACAAAATGTTATAATTTATTAATTGATTTCAAAAAGATAGATTTGTTTTAAATCTTATGTATTTCGCTTTATGAATTTAAAAACATTATTCTGAGGAGGGTTTCCACTAGCTTCTATAGACTGCTATAGATGCCCATGACACACATATATGCACAGGCACACACGTGTGCATACAAGTGTGTGCATGCATGTGTGCACACAAACACACACACACACACACACACACACACGGTGAGAAGCCTGCCTTGGGGTAGAGCCTGGCACATCCAGTGGTAAGAGTTAATGGAGGCCTTGTGAAGCTCCTGAACGCAGGCCCACCATGCCCTGGCCTCTCAGGAATGAAGACTTGCATCACCACACCAGATAAAGAATCCAAACAGCTGCAGGGCTAGCGGCAAGCAAGGAGGACACAGAAGAAGTAACTTAAATTTGCTTCCCCTTCATGAAAGGAGAGAGCATCCAGGGGAGAAAGTTATAATATGAGAAGTGGCCTTCTGACCAGTTCCAGGAATCTGGAGTGTAGCCCCAGGGCTTCCTACATTGGGGTGAATGCCAGTCATTCGCAGGTTTGCTCTGAGATCCATTTCTCACACTGTGAGAAAATGTAGAAAATTACATTTTCTCCTGCCTAGGGAACGTCCCGTCAGGAGACAGGAGAGTTGGGGGAAGAGAGAAGCTAGAGAATTTCTCCCATCTCTCCTCCACCAGGAGCTGCATCAGCACTGGGTCCAGCTCCCACTTCACAAGTCTTCGAGCTACCCATGGTCCTGTGTCCTGATGAGCAGCCCCATCACCAGACCCAGCCTCCGCCAGCAGGTTGCAGCTCCTGGGCTTTTGTAACACTGTCTTCCCTTTCTTTGTTCTTTCAGCCATACAGGTGGCAGCTGCTTTCAGCTGTTCAGTTGTTGCTATCCTCTAGGTGGCCTCACCAGCCCGTTTGCTCTCCCTGCATAATTAGTTCCCTGCATCAAGTCATTCCTTTGGACCATCTCTTGTGGATGCTGATAAGCAGAAAACCACAACAGCAGTAGCAGAACCTTTGATTTTGTCACCAGGAAAAATCATAGATATTTCCATACCACATTGCAGCTGTCATATGCTCTCCTGTTTCTGTAAAATATTTGGGTTTAGTAACTGAAATTTAGTCTATATCAGGACAGGATCAGAACATAAACAAGAGAACAAATGGCCATTATGCAGAGCTCCATTCTGTACTTGGAAAAAAATGCAATAAAGGAAAAGACAACTTTAGGAAGGCTTCATTTGGGAAAGAAGGGTGTCACTTTCTTTGGTTATATGTGGGATTGTTGCATTATGTTAAAACGAAGTTATTATTTGAAAATGCAAGTATAAAAATAACACACATTGGCACTCAGCAACCAAAGGTCTGCGGGAAACATTTATTGGGTGTTCCATTTTGTTTCAGTTTTGGATTTTGGCCACGTAGCACCTAAACTTCTTTATTTGTGTGCATGTACATGACTTAGTATAGGCCAATGGGATACTCTCCCCAGGATTTGCACCCGGAAGAAGTGGTCCAAAGGGAGAATAATATTTAGTAATTAGTTGTAGCTGAGGTAGTTGCACAGCTATCCCAAGTAACAGAGATACCAGCAGCTGTATCCTGAAATAGCTGTTCACTCAGTGTGAACTAGGCTAGTGAACTTGGCTGTATTCGAGCTACCTGTGTTCCTTTGTTTTTACCTATTTTCCCTGCTAGTTTTCTAGCCTTCCCACTATGAGGCAATGTGTACCTGCTTAAGATGATCAGGGTTGGTTTATACTGCCAGTAAACAAGAAACCTAATTGGTAGTTTTATTCCAGGTATTTCATGCTATAGCAAATAAAATATTTTCTTTCATTATGTTTTCTGATTGTTGTTTGCATACTTAACTCTAACTCTTAATTATTCCAGTCATTTTTTGAAGTTCTATAATATTCCATTGTAGTTTGAGATAGGCAGCTGCTCACTATAACTACATAAAGTCTTGGGGTTATTAAATATAACCAAATCCTTTCCAATTAAAAACAATACTCAATATAAATGTTATACCTTGAGAATCGTGTGTGATGTTTTTCTTTTTATTAGTATTACTTAGAATAATCTCTTATGCCATATTTATTAATATAAAATCTTTTTTATATGCTGTTGAAACATTATGGATTGTGGGCCCCGTATTTTGCAGGATGCCATTGCCGTTTTCTAGCACTTCAACAGCTAAACCACAGTTGTTGTAAAATTATAGTTTTCTCTATAGTATCCCTGGTTAAGATTTTTTTCTTTCCGCTCTCACAATTACAGTACATTATTGCTTTTTGATAAATCATCCTTATTAGATTTTTGCTTTTTCTTATCTGCTTTTATAGAATATCAAAAACAAAAATGAAAATTATAGTCAATTACCTGTATATTTGTGTATGCACGTGTGTGCGTGTGTCTCCAAACATTCAAGCACTTAGAACCCTTTAAGGACATATTGATTAACCACTGTTTTTTATTATCTATGCATATTAGAAAACAAGTGAGCTTCTATTAAAACTTATTTGTTGATAAATTCATTGGTATATGCTGAGTATCAATTAAATGCTTGACACTGCAAAGCAGTTAATGTGTGTTTACATTTCCATTAAATACAGAAGGAGGAGTATAAGAGTTCTATGGAATTTTATGAGTTCATGGTCAGGACTTGGGAAGACAGTAAAGTGGTAGAAAATCAATTTGTGAGGAGTGCCAACTTTAATAATGTAATATTTGAATAATTACATAAAATACCTGCTAGTGGCTTTTAATTGGCAAATGTCATGAATATTCCAGCCATCAAAGAGAGGTAGGTAATATAACATGTTAGAAAGAGCACAGGCTTTGGAGTCAGATGAACAGGGGTTCAAATCCTGACTCTGCCATTTCTTAGCTCCATGACTTAACATCTCGGAGCCTCAGTTTCTTCATCTATAAGACAGGAACAGAGATAAAAGAACATCTCACTGGTGTTCTATGAGAAATAAAGTAATTTAGATAGGGCATCTAGCAGCTGGGACATATAGATACTGCAATTGCTATTTTTAATACTTTAGAAAATACAAAAGTACATATCTTAAAAAGTGATATAGCAACAAATTAAAAAAAACTGTCTCCACCGAACTTGAGTAATAACTCATTCCAACCTCAGTGTTTCTTAATTTCTTAACTAAATATTCATGGCCATGAAGAAATTCATGAGTTAGAAATAAGAAAATTATTCAAAACACATCAGTTCCAGAATATTCTGTGTGTGTAATAGTGAGGAATCTTATTTTTTCTACTAACCAAGGGAATATAATCCAGTATAAACCTGCACAGCTTATGTAATGTGAATTAAAATGGATGTGAAAATGTTATCATTCTCAAAGCTTATGCCATAAACTGTATGTAATGCAGATACTATGATTATGATTTGAACCTATATGTTTCAGGGATTTTTTTTCCCCTTTTTGACATTTTCTGACACTATAAAACATCCTACCAGTACCTAATTTAGTTACTTTGGAAAGCCAGAAGATGGCACTAATTTCTAAGAATTATACATCTAAAAAGAATGCTTTGGATTCTAGCATGTATCATTTCTTTTGCTGGTGGAAATCATAATGCTCTACATTTTCAACAGTTTTCTACTTAATATAAAATTCTGTTGTTCTTAGCTTTCTCCTGACGATTAGATAAAGAAGTAAGAATGGCAAGAATTAAATATCTATATACAATGTGTGAATAATTTGGTTTTTTTTTATACACACTTTATATTGCATTTTAGGTTTGGGGGTACATGTGAAGAACATGCAAGATTGTTACATAGGTACACACATGGCAGTGTGATTTGCTGCCTTCCTCCCCATCACCTGTATCTGTTATTTCTCCCCATGCTATCCTTCCCCAACTCCCCACCCCCTGCTGTCCCTCCCCTTTTTCCCCCCAACAGACCCCAGTGTGAGATGCTCCCTTCCCTGTGTCCATGTGTTCTCATTGTTCAACACCCGTCTATGAGTGAGAATATGCGGTGTTTGGTTTTCTGTTCCTGTGTCAGTTTGCTGAGAATGATGGCTTCCAGGTTCATCCATGTCCCTACAAA
>PVKV010003901.1:84780-136736 GCA_004027835.1 Alouatta palliata | reverse complement strand
ATTTTGTTGACCTTTTCGAAAAACCAGCTCCTGGATTTATTGATTTTTTGAAGGGTTTTTTGTGTCTCTATCTCCTTCAGTTCTGCTCTGATCTTAGTTATTTCTTGTCTTCTGCTAGGTTTTGAGTTTTTTTGATCTTGCTCCTCTAGCTCTTTCAGTTTTGACGATAGGGTGTCAATTTTAGATCTCTGCTTGCTTCGCATGTGGGCATTTATTGCTATATATTTTCCTCTAGAGACTGCTTTGAATGTGTCCCAGAGATTCTGCTATGTTGTGTCTTCATTCTCATTGATTTCAAAGAACGTCTTTATTTCTGCCTTCATTTCATTGTTTATCCCCGACCTTTACCTCTTTATTTTTTATTTGATTTTTTTTCTTTTGTGCTGAGTCTAGGGGAAGAATAAATTGCAAGTTAGTATGAAATAGATCTAATACAGTCAAAGTTTATAGTCTCTGAATAGTGTGATTTTTTTAAAGTGGTGTTTTTTGTTTGAATGTAAAATTTACTTGCAAAGTTATATTTTATTTTTTGTGGTTTTTAGATCTTAGTATCCTATAATTTAATATCCTAAAATTTAATTTTTTAGTTTTCCCCTTAACCATCTCTACATAGATAATTGAATAACTGAAATCTTTTGAGTAATGATACACTTTACTTCTATTTACCTTTTTTTTTTTTAAGTTCTGGGGTACATGTGCAGATCTTGCAGGATTGTTGCATAGGTATACACATGCCATGGTGGTTTGCTGCCTCCTTCCCTCTGTCACCACATTCGGTATTTCTCCCAATGTTATCCTTCCCCAACTTCCCCACCCCCCTGCTATCCCTCTCCTAGACCCCCACCCCCCAACAGACCCCAGAGTGTGATGTTCCCCTCCCTGTGTCCATGTGTTCTCATTGTTCAACACCCACCTGTGAGTGAGAACATGCAGTGTTTGGTTTTCCGTTCTTGTGTCAGTTTGCTGAGAATGATGGTTTCCAGATTCATCCATGTCCCTGCAAATAGAGTCAAAATAGGCCAATATATACTGTTTCCTATACATTCATATGCTAACTGGTATACTGGTTAGACTCTGTGTTTTACATTTTAGTTTATTACAAATTGGCTTATTGTGTGTAACTGGTCTATCTGTTTTGTGATTCTATACACCATAGGCCTATCTGAAGATTTTCATGCTAAGGATTCTAAACCTTCTTCTGACCCTCCTTGTATCATTGAGAAGCTGTGTTCCTTACATGATGGCCTAGTTTTGGAAGCAAAGGGGATAAAGGAACATTTCTGGAAACCCTATATTAGGAAACTTTATGAAAAAAAGGTTTGTAAGTAGCAAAGAAATAATGTCAAAATGTTTTCTGGAGAAAAACTTGATTTAACATGATGACTTAAGGATCTCTTCTTTCATCATAGCTCCTTAAGGGAAAAGAAGAAAATCTTACTGGGTTTCTAGAGCCTGGGAACTTTGGAGAGAGTTTGTGAGTACTTCTGTTATAAAATGTTTGAATATTTTAAATTGTATACTTAGGAAACTTGGGAGGTTAGTGTTTTTATTCTTTGTGGTCTGGAAACTTAGAATATGTTTTATGAGAGAATACAGGGAAGCAAAAATTCTGTCACCTAATATAAGCACCCGTTTTTAAATGTATTCGGAATTGTATTGCTGTTCTTTGAAGTTTCGTTAAGCTTCTGGATTATAAATTTTGAAATAAATTCTTCTGGAACTATATGGGTGAAAATTGATGATGTCTAAGTGTGCAAGTCTTTAGGGGTGCCTAGAGCCGCTAGGCAGATAGTTAAGCTTCTCACCAGAAGCTGTATCTACCAGCAGCTGAAACACTTGTCAGCAAAATACATGTCCTATGTGATGGATGAACATAGGATAGCAAGATTACATGTGATACTATCCAGTTTTTTTGTTGTTGTTTTTTTGTTTTTTGAGATGGAGTCTTGCTCTGTCACCCAGGCTGGAGTGCAGTGGCATGATCTCAGCTCACTGCAACCTCTGCCTTCCGAGTTCAAGTGATTCTTCTGCCTCAGCCTTCCTAGTAGCTGAGACTACAGGCACATGCCACCACACCTGGCTAATTTTTGTACTTTTAGGATGGTCTCGAACTCCTGACCTTGTGATCTGCCTGCCTTGGCTTCCCAAAAGTGCTGGGATTACAGGCATGAGCTACTGCACCCAGTGATACTATCCAATTTTTATAACTGCCAGTGATCCCACCAAAGTTTAACTTTCAAAAAATTATTAGAACTTTTAGTAAATAAAATAAAATATTTAATTGAAATGGCAGTTTGGTGAAGTACGAGTACATTTTGTCTGTATTTTTTCCCCTATAGTAAAGCCATCAATAAGGCCTATGAGGAGTATGTTTTATCTGTTGGGAATTTAGATGAGCGGATATTTCTTGGAGAGGATGCTGAGGAGGAAATTGGGACTCTCTCAAGGTGTCTGAACACTGGTTCAGGAACAGAGACTGCTGAAAGGGTGCAGATGAAAAACATCTTACAGCAACATTTTGACAAGGTAAGTTTAGCCATGCCAGAAGAGTAGAAACACAGGAGCAGATAAGCCCGGGGTTCTTTTTTATTTTGGCAATTTCATGTTTGTGTTTTACTTACCTCCAGTATGAAAGGGAAAATTCTCATCATACTTCTCTTAATTGAAAAAGGTATCTCTATGATATTTGATTTACTTTTTGTTAATATCAGCTTTCATTCATTTTAGTTAAGTCTGGAAAAAAATTAAGATAAATTTAAACAAATGTGTCATGCTGATAATTGTTGGCTTTAAAAAGATGGGCCAGTAATATATAGTCTTACATATGTAGAATGGTGATCATTAAAAAATCTGGACTGGAGAAAAAAAAAATCTGGACTGGAGACAACAGATGCTGGAGAGGTTGTGGAGAAAAATATGTAGTGAACATAACAGGCATTTAGAAGTGATAATTGACCTGAACTGGGGCTTTCATTCAGGGAGGACCTAGAGTGTTTAAGAACACTGTTTTAAACTGAGTTTCAGAACCATGGGGTATTATTTCAAACATGCTTAGGATAATGCAGGCTGAGAGTTTACCTTCTGCTCTGTGGTGGTAACAGAAAACACTAAACTTCTGGCAGGTGCTCCCAGAAACACTGGGTAATTCAAGGCCAAGTTACCTGGAAGTGAGCTGCTTCAGACTTGAGACTGGTCTGCTTATTCATTGAACAAATATTCCTAAAGCATTTTATATGCCAGATTGTGTCCTGGACACTGGGGATATAGCAGTGAACAAAATAGCCACAAGAACCCTGTTCTAAAGAAGCTTATATTCCAGTGTGGGGAGATGGACAGGAGATAAACAAAGAAGTAAATATATAGTATGTTGGGTGATGATAGATGAAGAAAATAAAATAGAATAGTAATACAAAATATTGAGGGGAGGGGTGAATGGAATGGGTGGGCTATGGTAGTTAAGGTGGTTGGGAAAGCTGTCAGACACCGGAAGTAAGTGAGGAAGCAAGCCATATGTATAGCTGGGGAAATGTATTTGAAGCTGAGAGCACAACAAGTGCAGAGCTGTGAGGTTGAAACCAGGATTAACTTTTTGGGGAAACAGTGAGAATGCTAGTGTAGTATGAATACAATGAGGGAAAAAGTGGTAAGAAATGAGAGGAGGTCAGATGTGGTGGCTCATGCCTGAAATCCTAGCACACTGGGAGACTGAGGCAGAGGATTGCTTGAGCCCAGGAGTTCAAAAGCAGTCTGGGCAACAAAGTGAGACCACGTCTCTACATAAATATTAATACAAAAAATTAGCTGGCCATGGTTGTATGTACCTGTGGTCCCACATACTTGCGAGGCTGAGTCAGAAGGATCCCTTGAGCCTGGGAGTACCAGGCTGCAGTAAGCTGTGATTGTGTCTCTGCACTCCAGCCTGGGTGACAGAGCAAGACCTTGTCTTTAAAAAAAAATAAGAAAAAGAAAGGCAGGAAGGAGGGAACAAGAGAGCCAGACAGATCCTATAGGCTTTGGAAACCATTGTAAGGACTTTTGCTTTTGTTCTGATTGAGATGAAAGGCATTAAGAGGGTGTTACTAAGAAGAGTGTCTGATTTACATTTTTAAAAGTGTTGTGAGAGAGTGGAATGAGAGGCAAGGGTGGAAGTAGGGAGTTAAGAAGCTATTGGAATGATTCTGGCAATAGTTTATGGTGGCTTGCTTCAGAGAACGGTTTGTATCTGGGCTATATTTTGGAGATGGCACCCACAGGATTTAATGATGGTTTGGATCTAGGGTTTGAGAGAAAGAGAATAGTGATGCCTCCAGTTGGGTGAATGGTATAAAAGCTAAAATCCTGACAAGTACCTGTAAGGTCATAATTGATCTTGCCCTGGCTCTCTCTGAATTCATCTACTACTTTCCTCCATCCTTACCCACTTAATGCCACATTAACCTCCTTTTTTGTTCTTCAGATAAGCCAAGCATGCCTGCAATGCAAAGCCTTTGCCTTTGCAATGTCCTGCCTAAAACATACTGCTTTAAAAATTCATGTGGCTTCTTTCTCACTTCATTCTGGTCTCTGATAACCCAACTACTGTGTCAGTAATAATCAAAACATCCTCCCCAACCCTCAGGACTTCCTTTCCCCCTGAGTCTGCTTGCTAGTGTTTCTGTTAGTATTTCTGTTAGTATTTATCACTGTCTGACAGTAAGTACAGAGGTAGGTAGAAAGAATCATTTATTACCTGTCTCCTTGCCTTAGAATATAAGCTTCACGAAGGCTGTGACCAGAGTTGTATGCAGTGCTTGGCTCGTAGTAGACATTCTGAGAACATTTACTACTGAGGTTTATTAAGAGGGAAGAGCGGCCGGGCGCGGTGGCTCACACCTATAATCCCAGCACTTTGGGAGGCCGAGGTGGGTGGATCACGAGGTCAAGAGATCAAGACCATCCTGGTCAACATGGTGAAACCCCGTCTCTACTAAAAAATACGAAACTTAGCTGGGCATTGTGGCGCATGCCTATACTCCCAGCTACTCAGGAGGCTGAGGCAGGAGAATTGCTTGAACCCAGGAGGCAGAGGTTGCGGTGAGCCGAGATAGTGCCATTGCACTCCAGCCTGGGTAACAAGAGTGAAACTCCATCTCAAAAAAAAAAAAAAGGCAGGAGGAAGAGCAAGTCTGGGAGAGGGGGAATCAAGTTAGGGTTATTAGCATGTTAAATTTGAGGTGTCTTTTAAGCATCATAGTAGAGAAGTTGAATAACAGTTGAGGTATTCAAGACCAGAGTTCACGAGTTCACAGTAGAGGTTAGTGTTGTGTATTTATGTCCTGGGGTCATCAGGATACAGATGGCTTTTAAAGCTGTGAAATGAGGAGATATTACTTAGAGGTATGAATTGAGAGAGAATAAAAGAGGACTAAGGACAAAGCTCAAGAATCACTCGAAATTTTGTGTCTTCATTTGGGGAAGGAACATCCTTTTCAGATACTGACTTAATATTTGCACCCAAGTTAAAGAAAGATTCCTCTTAATCAGAATGAACAGGAAGCTTTAAGCTAAGCACTTCAATAGTGCTACCAAGAAGCATCATGTTGACCTTGAGGACTCTGGGCAGGAAGCTGTTTGTGGTTGTCACACCTAGCTTCCTCTGTGAAACCACTGCTGTCCTAGGTGATGTGGTTATATGCTGCTGGCTGCTATTGATTCTCCTGTTTGTGTACAAGGTGTTTTTCCCTCCCAAAGCCTCCCAATGTAGGCATTGGTTCATGCACAGTGAGGTAGCTGGCTATAAGAAACCTTGTAAGGCAGGGAGCAACCTTTTGAATGCAGTTAATCTACTCAAATCATTTTATTGATTTAATTATAGAATGAATTTCTTTGAAACAATATGAAAGTCTTTTGTATTGTGTATGTATTGTAAGACATAGAGAAAACATGTAGGTTTATTTCTGTATATAGTAAATTTCTGTCCTTTTCTGTGTCTTACGAAATTGAATAGTCCATTCTGTTGCCAGGTGAAAATTTTGCTAGTTTTTTTTTTTTTTTTAATTAGAATAAGTACATTTAATACACAGGGAAATTTGGTTTATCTTGAATATTAAAAGACACTATTTAGATATCTTAACCTTTCAGAGTTTATTTGAAAAATTAGAAAGATATTTTACCTAGCTCCTTTGATACCAAGTCACATTTTTTCCGTATTTATTGTCAAGAATGTCGACTTTAACTTATTTCTCTGAAGACTTGTTTATTTCAGGGGGAAAAAGTGTGATAGATTCTGGTAACCAAAGGTATAGGAGGGGCAGGAAGATCGATGAAGGCTGTTCTACATCAAGTTGCCTTTTTAGGGAATTTTCATTTTATTATCTGTCTCTGAAGCAAATTTGAATATCTGGATGGTGGGTGTATTAGTTCGTTTTCATGCTGCTAATAAAGACATACTCAAGACTGGGAAGAAAAAGAGATTTAATTGAACTTACAGTTCCACATGGCTATGGAGGCCTCAGAATCATGGCAGGAGTCAAAAGGTACTTTTTACATGTGGTGACAAGAGAAAAATGAGGAAGAAGCAAAATCGGAAACCCCTGATAAACCCACCAGATCTCATGAGGTGTATTTGCTATCACAAGAATAGCATGGGAAAGACTGGCCTCCATGATTTAATTACCCCCCCTTGGTTGCCTCCCACAACACATGGGAATTCTGGGAGATACAATTCAAGTTGAGATTTCGATACGGACACAGCCAAACCATATCAGTGGGCGTTTGTTAAATTATGGATTTTTTTTTTGAACCAAATTTAATTCACAGTTTTCTTTTATCTTTGAGTGTCTGCAAAATTAGCAGTAGATGAGAACTGTGAAATTCTGTTTCTCAGAGCTGAGAATAATATTCTTAACTTTTTCCAGTGAGTAGAATGCTTATCTTTGCCTCTGAGCATAAGTTTTACAGGAGGGATTATAGGGAGCTATACCTTATTTTAGAGGTTTAACTTTTAAGAGACAAACTTAGTTAGCTAAAATACAAATTATTCTTTCACACCTTCGTCTTCACATGGATAGTGGTGGCTCTTAATGCTGTTAGGTTTAAACTCCAAGAATGGTGACATTTGAGTCACTAAAATTTATCGATATTATAAAGATAGTCTTATTGGCTTGAAGTCCCATTTGTGAAATGATTTAAAGTCTTTCTGCCCTAAAATAATGTTCTTTTAAAAATTTTTATTTAATCTATGTAATTTTTTTTTCTTTAGTCCAAAGCACTTAGAATTTCCACACCACTAACTAGTGTTAGGTACATTAAGGAGAACAGCCCTTGTGTGACCCCAGTTTCTACAGCTACGCATAGCTTGAGTCGTCTTCACACCATGCTAACAGGCCTCAGGAATGCACCAAGTGAGAAACTGGAACAGATTCTCAGGTTAGTTTGAGCCCTGTCTGTTTTCTATTTTTGGTTATTGACCATTTTCCAACTTGCTATTGTTTTCATTAATGCTTTAATTCACCCATGAATAATTTTATATCAATTGTATACTCAGTCCTGTTGTGAGTCTATAGAGAACCTAGCAATAAGATGTATAAGTGGAAGATCTTCTTTCCTCAGATTCTTTAATATAATACAAGACATAGTAACTAATAACACCAGGCAATGTAGAATAAAGCACCAAACTATCTTATTGCCAACTGTTCTATCAAGATTTCAGGGAGGGGTGGGGTTGGGGAGGGAAGCTCAGTCAAGATGGGAATTATGAAAGGACTTCAGGAAGAGGGTTGAACCTGAGGAAAGTTCTGAAGGGTGACTCAGATTTGAAAAGATTAATGGAGTTCCGTACATTCATAGAGCAGGGCAAAAACCACTGTAACTTTTGTAAGCTCTATAAAACATCCTTATCCTGGAAAGGAAGTTCACTGCATTTAGTTCCTTTGATCTGCCTGAGACAAGTAGGAATATTGCTGAGTTTTAGTTAAAAGCCCAGTAGGCTGGGTCTCATCATCTTATGCATAATCTTTGGCAAGTTGATTTGAAAAGTTACATCCAAGGTCTTTCTAAGTCCTAAAACTTTATGATTTGATGACATAGACCCAATAGGACCCCATTTTATTTCTAGTGGTATATATCAAGAAGACCCTAAGTGTACATATAAGTAATTTCCCACTCATAGTTAGGCTTATTAAATGCCAACTACTTTTCCTTTATATTTTCATGAAGTCAACTTTATTCATAAATTCGATTGTGATTTTTACTCATCAAGTTATATCTTTGTAGCCTCTTCCTGAGTCATGTTTTTCAGATGGACCTTGTTTGCCTTGAATTTATAAGCATTTTGTAAATAGATTTCAGAAGGCTGTCTTAATCTCTGTATCTTCCATATCTCTTTACAGTTTCTAACCAGGCATAACAGCATTTTAAATATTAGCTACCATTAGTGGGGTTAAATATTACCAGTAAATACTAGGTAAAACCAAAGGGTCCTGTTTTTGTAGAAAGGTGTGTGTGTGTGGGTTCGCAGATAAAATTCTGCTTGTATATGTATTCAATAGTTATCTCTAGCAGGACTATAATTGAATTTTTATTCTTTTTATAATTTTTTAACTTGCTTCATTTTCACAAAGTGTATATATAATCATATATATATATATATATATTTGTGATCAAGATAAAAACAGTTGTTACAAAAAGCTTACATGGTGATAATTTGTGTAATGCTTCTGCATTGAACATATATTGCTTTATAATAATAAAAAGACTGAAATAAACCTCATTTGCAGGAAAAAATGTAGAATGCCAGGAACAGTTTATGTGAGTCTGTAGTATGGGTTTTATACACCTTCATTCTGTTTTTATACACCTTCATTCTTAATGGGAGTTGTATTGCCCTCTAGGGAAATAGCTAAGGGCAAGTTTGGGATCATCAGTGACTGGGGTTGTGTAGGACAGTTAGGAGACAGTCACAGACATCAAATGGGCCCAGGCCAAGGTTGCTGGACTTTCTGCACTGAAAGGTATAGCCCTGGCCCAGTGTAGTGGCTAACTCCTATAATCCCAACACTTTGGGAGGCTGAGGTGGGTAGATCACTTGAGGCCAGGACCAGCCTGGCCAACATGGTGAAACTCATCTCTACCCAAAAATACAAAAATTAGCTGGGTATGGTGGCAGGTGCCTGTAGACCTAGCTGCTCGGAGGCTGAGGCAGGAGGGAGGTGGAGGTTGCAGTGAGCCAAGATTACACCACTGCCCTCCAGCCTGGGTGACTGACCAAGACTCTGTTCCCCGCCGCCACAAAAAAATAAATAAATAAAAGTAAAAGTTGTAGCCCCACATAAGAAAAGGTTTTTTTCACTCAAACTGGTAATACCACCACCTTGAGAAGGAAGTATGGGATCTCTTGGATAAATTTGGGAAATACGTTGTTTCTGTTCAGAGTGTTTTATATTTACATGTTAGTGAAATTACAGAAACATTTTATCCCTTTGACTTGGCAAGACCTTTAAATTAGATTATTTCTTTTTAGGACATGTTCCAGAGATCCAAGCCAGGCTATCGCTAACAGACTGAAAGAAATGTTTGAAATATATTCTCAGCATTTCCAGCCAGATGAAGATTTCAGTAACTGTGCTAAAGGTAAGGTTTAATATTGTTATTCTGCTTTTATGTTTGAAGTTTAACTAAGTGGAGTCATTTCTTATTAACTAAGTCAGAAAGATGAGGAAAAGATTTATGGCTTTAGACTAGATATGGCTGTCCAGTTTTTCTGGTCAACCAAGTGATTTTGGAGCCCTTCTCAGTACGACAGAAATTTTAGAGTGGTATCTTTATTATATTGGACTTCTGATGCCTTTTGATATGCAAATCTTTAGATTTTATTTGTAAACTGGAAATTAAATAGAAGTGTAGTGATTCTTCAACATATTGAGAATAAGGACAGAAGATGTCACTGTTACAGGCCCAAACCTGGCCTAGAGTTGTTTGTTATCAGGAACTGGAACTAAGTAGGTGTGGAATAGTAAGCCAATTACATACCTCTAAGCGTAGATCTGTTTTGTTCAAACATAGAGGAAAAAAAGGGTGTAAATCCTAAATTATATTACAGTTCTTTATGTGCAAATTTCATTTCATAATTTTAGAAAAATGTGACTGTTACCATGAAGAAAATTAAGGTATCTTAGGAATAATTAAAATACCAGTCATAAGAAGTGTGTGTATCTGAAGTATTGGATTGGTTTTAAATTTTATTTTGTGAGTAAAGAAGGAGGAATGGGTCTTTATTTTCTGTGTGTGCCATTTTTGTGGTTTTTTATTATTTCTACAGAAATTGCCAGCAAACATTTTCGTTTTGCAGAGATGCTTTATTATAAAGTATTAGAATCTGTTATTGAGCAGGAACAAAAAAGACTGGGAGACATGGATTTATCTGTGAGTAAAATAACCAGTGTATTGATCAGCACAATAAAACATAATTTCCTTCCTGCCCCATTCTGTGAGTTGTTTTTTAACTTTACATAGTGTCTCCTTTCATGCACAAAAGTTTTTAATTTTGATGAAATCCAAGTTTTTCCACTAATTGCCTGTGCTTTTGTTTTATTTATTTATTTAATATTTGAGGTGGAGTCTTGCTCTGTCACCCAGGCTAGGGTGCAGTGGTGTGATCTCGGCTCACTGCAACCTCTGCCTCCTGGGTTCAAGCAATTCTTGGACGGTGTTGGCCAGGCTGGTCTCAAACTCTTGCCTCAAGTGATCTGCCCACCTGAGCCTCCCAAAGAGCTAGGATTACAGGCATGATCCACCTACCTGGCCCCTTTCAGAGTTTTTTTTTTTCTTCTTCTTTTTTTTCTTTTTCTTTTGTTTTGAAGTGGAGTTTTGCTCTTGTTGCCCGGGCGGGAGTGCAGTGGCGCAACCTCTGCCTCCTGGGTTCAAACAATTCTCCTGCCTCAACCTCCAAGTAGCTGGGACCACAGGCATGCACCACCATGCCTGGCTAATTTTGTATTTTTAGTAGAGATGGGGTTTCTTTCACCTTGTTGGTCAGGCTGGTCTCGGCCTCCTGACCTCAGGTGATCTTCCCGCCTCGGCCTCTCAGAGTGCTAGGATTACAGGCGTGAACCACCATGCCCAGCCCTGCTTTCTGTTTTTTATAGCACTTACTGTAAATACTGTTTTGAAGCATTTTTCTCTATCATTGTTCTTCTAAGCATCAGGGTGTGTGTATTTTGGTTAGAGATGTAATCTCTTTTAAGATGTATTTTATAATATAGGTAAGGTTTTAAAAAGTCTTAATACAGTCCTTTAATATATTTTCTCTACTAAAAATGGGCTTTATTTATATAATTAAGAAAGGCTTTGTAAGAAAATAAGCACATACTTTTTACTCACTCAGAAATGAGACTTTCTTTGGTATTTTCACTTAAGTTCACTGAGTATAAAATGTCTTTTTAGACTAGACTAATGTTTCTAAATGCTAATAACTTTATTTTATAGGGTATTCTGGAACAAGATGCATTCCACAGATCTCTCTTGGCCTGCAGCCTTGAGGTCGTCACTTTTTCTTATAAGCCTCCTGGGAATTTTCCATTTATTACTGAAATATTTGATGTGCCTCTTTATCATTTTTATAAGGTATTTTTTAAAATATGACACTAAAGGGGGTATTGTAGATGAGACCAACTTCCTGTTGTTATTTAGTTCAAGTTAACGTCTAAGTACATTTATTGTGTTTTTAATTACATAGTTAATCTCTGTTTGTGAAGCAGAAAAGAAACAGAATCTTAAGACCTATATAAATTCTTTTAATATTGTATGAAAGATCTATTTTGGGTAAAAGCTTTATTTGATTCCTCTCTTTATCTGATAAAAGTTTTTAGAATACTGTGATTTTTATGAGCTGAGAAGGCTTAAAAAAGCAGCACACATGTCACTAGCTAATCTTGTATAGCAGCCTTTTTTATTTTATGAAAATTAAATACTATTGAAAATGTCTTTCAGAAAAAAATAAAAGTTCTCTTTCATGTGTTACAGAGAGGCACACAATTAAAGCACTGATTTGGTAGCTGTTTCTTGATACCGACTTAGCATATGAGTTTATCTTAACTCATGAGATAGTCAGAACTAATTTTTATAGGGGCATAGATTAAATGTTTAGAGATTTTGATATGAAATTTTAAGAGTAATGTTTTTTCAGCCTCAATATACATGTATTTTCATTAGCAAATTTTGAAATACATCACAATGTAAACAATTTTATATAATTCATATGGTTTGAACTGTAATTATTTACAAAGACAGTAAAGATCAGCTGTTTCAAAATAATATTTCAACTTGTAATTTTTGACTAATTTCTTGTCTAAATATTTAAAAATATTTAATAATTATTCAATGAACCAGGACACTTTTTATTTCAGGTAATAGAAGTATTCATTAGAGCAGAAGATGGCCTTTGTAGAGAGGTGGTAAAACACCTTAATCAGATTGAAGAACAAATCTTAGATCATTTGGCATGGAAACCAGAGTCTCCACTCTGGGAGAAAATTAGAGACAATGAAAACAGAGTTCCTACTTGTGAAGAGGTTTGTGAAAATAACATCTTTTTATAAGAAAAATACATCAATATCTAATCTATTAATAATCCTTTTGAGGATAGGAGGGTGGCAATTGGGTTTAATATGTTACAATTACACCTTGTTATGAGAAAAACTTGGTACTGTAATACCCCTCTTTACCCGCAAATTGTTAAGGTGCCAAGAGGCCAAAGAATGACCCAGACAAGTCCAGCTTGGCAAGTAGATACGTTTATTATGACTTACATACAGAGGAGGCAGAGGTGGTGGGGAAAAAAAAAGACTTACATACAGGGTACCCCTAGGTAGCAGCAAAACAGCTCTAGAGATCTGGACCACCTCTCATCACTAAGCTGCTTTTAAGCTAATTTTCTGACTCTTTGCCTACTACGTGTGTGCACGATGGGACTGCTTCCTTGGTAGTTTCTGAGATCCTCGCTGAGATGTTTGGGTTCTCAGGGACACCTGCTCCTTGGCTGGCCACCATGGCCTTGGCTCGCTGCCCAACTTCAGGAGTTTAGGCAGCAGACATACACCCTTAAGTAAGGTAGGTGACCTGTCACACTTCACCCCATGTCAAAGAGGAAATGAGTCAGATAATTTGTGGTTGTCCTAAGATTTTGGTGACAGAGTAAAAATTCAGTGTTCTTTCTTGATTTCCTTATCAAGTTTCTCTCCCTTAGAGCAGCAGTCTCCAACCTTTTTGGCACCAGGGACTAGTTTCATGGAAGATAATTTTTCCATGGATAAGGTTAGGGGTGGGGGAGATTTTGGGATGATTCAAGTGCATTACATTTATTGTACACTTTATTTTACATGGTAATATATGATAAAATAATTATGCAACTCACCATAACGTAGAGTCAGTGGGAGCCCTGAGCTTGTTTTCCTTCAACTAGATGGCCCCATCTCGGGGTGGTGGGAGACAGTGACAGATCATCAGGCATTAGACATCAGATTCTCATAAGGAGCATGCAACCTAGATCACACAGAACTTAAATGTGCAGTTCACAATAGGGTTTGCACTCCTAGGAGAATCTAATGCCACCAGTAATCTGACAGTAGGCCAGCCCAGGCAGCAGTGTGAGCGATAGGGAGTGGCTGTTCGCTTACTTGCCTGCCGCTCACCTCCCGCTCACCTCCTGCTATGTGGCCAGGTTCCTAACAGGGTCTGTGGCCCAGGGTTTGAGGACCCTGCTTTAGAGTGATTGATATGCATGCTCTCCAAATCAGTAATGAAAGTTGACACATACTTAGTATCCAATTACAGCTTTCGAAATTTGACTGCCAAAAGTTTTTTTTTTTTTTTTTTTAACTTTATTGTGAAAATGGGAAAGACAGCTGATTTTCTTTAGATGGAATAATTGCTAAGATACTTTTTTTGCCTTAGATTACTATTGTATTTCTAATTAAAGTGCTTTTTTTGGATATTGGCATTCTGTGTAACCAATTCTTCATAGGTCATGCCACCTCAGAACCTGGAAAGAGCAGATGAAATTTGCATTGCTGGCTCCCCTTTGACTCCCAGAAGGGTGACTGAAGTTCGTGCTGATACTGGAGGACTTGGAAGGAGTAAGTTTAAATACTAGGGGAGTATTTTGGGGCCTACTATCTGGAAATTTAAATTTCATCTAATCCTACAAGTGAAGTTAATAGGCTATATATAGAAGAAAATATGCTGTGTATTTTTGTGCCACATGGATCACTTACAAGAAGTGCCTTTAAAGATTAAGAATACAGGAAAATGAATCTTAACAGGCATCTTTTAAAAAGGATAGACTGCTGTATTTATTTATTTTATTTTTATTTTTTTAATTTTTTGAGACAGGGTCTCACTGTTGCCCAGGCTGAAGTGTAGTAGCGCAGTCTCAGCTCACTGCAACCTCCACCTGCCGGGTTCAAGCGATTCTCGTGCCTCAGTCTCCCGAGTAGCTGGGACTACAGGCACATGCCAGCATGCCTGGCTAATTTTTGTATATTTAGTAGAGAAGGGTTCCATGTTGGCCAGACTGGCCTTGAACTCTTGACCTCAAGTGATCTGCCTGCCTTGGCCTTCCAAAGTGCTAGGATTACAGATGTGAGTCACCATAGCCAGCTGACTGCTGTGTATGTATTTTTTAAAGTGTGTGTTTATCTGTGAGCATACAAAATGGTGGAAATGGAAAAACCAAACTGTTAAGATTATTGTTGGTTGATAGAATTCCTCGTGATTCTGTAACATTTTTACAGCAAATACGTATTACTTTTAAAATCAGGAGAAATAGAAATGCCTTCTTAAAGACAGAGCTACATAATCCAGTTAGGTATAGACAAACCAGTGAGTTAAGACTACTGAGTATGTTCCACTTGGTCTGTTGAGCTGTGCTACCCTAGTTAATGTGACACTAGTGCTGGTCCAAGAAATAGAGAAAAGGGCAGTTTTGCTTTGCATCTGGTTTATACTTTTTAGGCCGCTGCTTGGAAGATCTGCAACATGAAAGGTTGAAGTTTACATATTTGAGATAGAACTACCTTTTAAAGAGCAATTCAGTAAATCCAGAAACTTCTAAATCCTTGGATGCAATTAAAAGAATATTCTTATTTCTAGATCAGTTTTATAATATAATTGATAAGAGTTGGCTGTAGAAGAAATACCAGTTTTAAAGTCAGGAATCGGCCAGGCGCAGTGGCTTACGCCTGTAATCCCAGCACTTTGAGAGGCCGAGGCAAGTGGATCACCTGAGGTCAGGAGTTTGAGACCAGCTTGGCCGACATGGTGAAACCTTGTCTCTACTAAAAATAAAAAAAAATTAGCCAGGCATGGTGGCGGGCACGTGTAATCCCAGCTACTTGGGAGGCTGAGGCAGGGGAATAGCTTGAACCTGGGAGGTGGAGGTCGCAGTGAGTTGAAATCAGCCCACTGCACTCAAGCCTGGGCGACAGAGTGAGACTCTGTCTCTAAATAAATAAAGTCAGGAATCACTCTAAGATGGCCATGGTAGCTCATGCCTGTAACCCGAGCACTGTGGGAGACCCAGTAGGGAGGATCGCTTGAACCCAGGAGTTCAAGATCATCCTGGGCAACATATCAAGATGCTATCTGTACAAAAAAAAATAAATCACACTAAGTCAGTGTATACTTAATACACATGGATGATCCATATGAAAAGTCCTCATTTTTTAAAGATCTGACAGCTGGTCTTTCTCAGTCTATTTTGGTAGAATTTTCCCTTCCCTAATCAGATTAAGAGGACTTAACTTTAAACTTCATTTTCTTTGTACTTATCACTTTTCAGTTTTCCTGAGATCTCTTGATATTTTATACAGAAATGATAATGTATTCTTTCTGATTCTGTAGCTTTGTACCAAATACAAATCTAGTAACTTCATTTACTTTTGTGTCATCTGGAAATAGAAATGTTAAGCCGCAGTTTATTAGGATTTACTCCTATCAATACTTCTTACGAACTTCCTACATATATTTTAAAATTTAAAAGCAACTGATGCACAGCTTTTAGAGGTGGACACAGAAGAGGGAAGGAATGCTTCTCAAAAATTCAGACATTGGTGTGAATACTTAAAAACAGACTAAGCCATAATGGGCTGTTCAGGTAATGAAGAAGTTTTACAAATAGTGGTGACTGTTGTGCCATATTATAAATGTGATTGATACCACTGAATCGTACACTTAAAAATTGGTTGAAATTGTAAATTATATATATATATTTTACCACAATTTTAAAAAACTAGCCTGTAATACCAGCACTTTGGGAGGCCAAGGTGGGCAGATCACCTGAGGTCAGGAGTTCGAGACCAGCGTGGCCAACATGGTGAAACCCCATCTCTACTAAAAATGCAAAAATTAGCCATGCGTGGTGGCATACACCTGTAATCTCAGTCATTCAGGAGGCTGAGGCACACAAATCACTTGAACCCAGGAGGCAGAGGTTGTAGTGAGCCGAGGTCACACCACTGTACTCTAGCCTGGGTGACAGAGTAAGACTCCTATGTCTCAAAAAATAAAAATAAAAATGATTTACCTCAAACCATTGAATTGTACAATTTAAGTGGATAAAATGTATGATATATAAACTGTTTTAAAAAATAAACTATGCTTAATTGAATTCAAATCATGCATGTCCACCTTGTTTATAAAAAGCTGATTAAAAAATAAACTATGCTTAATTGAATCCAAGTCATAAGTCATGCATGTCCACCTTGCTTAAGAATATTGAGTTTTAATAATATTTTATATGTGGAAAAAGACAAAGGTCAAAATTGATAAAACTGGTAGGGGAATGCTCCTAGATGACATACTACCAATCATGTCAAGTAGTGGCTCTGTAGTAAAGTCACATCTATTACAGAAAAATGTACTACAGAAAAATAGGGTAATGCCTTAAATTGCTCCTAAATCATGAAGGTTCTGTAGCAGTGGAAGACAGAGTCGAAGTCTGATTATGGAAAGGGGGAGTGGAGAAAGGAACACTGCAAGACAAAAAATTCCATTTTAAAATTTTGCTCTTGAAAATTCACTAATTTTCATTAGTGGAATGTAGGAAAGATATGACTTCTGTAATTCTTGTTTGCTTTTTGAATTATGAAATATTTCAAACACTGTAGTAATTTTTCAACATAATAGCTTGGATGGAAGTCAGATCTGAGTCTCCTTGAGTTAAATGCTTTGTTTGATTTGTTTTGACCCTAGGCATAACATCTCCAACCACATTATACGATAGGTACAGCTCCCCACCAGCCAGCACTACCAGAAGGCGGCTATTTGTTGAGAATGATAGCCCCTCTGATGGAGGGACACCTGGGCGCATGCCCCCACAGCCGCTAGTCAATGCTGTCCCTGTGCAGAATGTATCTGGGGAACCTGTTTCTGTCACACCAGTTCCTGGACAAACTTTGGTCACCATGGCGACCGCCACTGTCACAGCCAACAATGGGCAAACAGTAACCATTCCTGTGCAAGGTAAGGAAGGCAGAGTTGGACATTGAGTTCCTTTTCTGTGGCATGTATTGAAAAGTTACCCAAGGTTTGGCTAGAGTGACATAGGGGACAGAGAAGTGATGGGGAGGGGGGTTTGGGAGAGGAGAAATTGTAAGCCTCTGTCTGGAGAACCCCTTATTAACATTTTCTTCAAGCTTTTTTTTCTGTCACAAACTAGGTATTGCCAATGAAAATGGAGGAATAACATTCTACCCAGTCCAAGTCAATGTTGGGGGGCAGGCACAAGCTGTGACAGGCTCCATCCAGCCCCTCAGTGCTCAGGCCCTGGCTGGAAGTCTGAGCTCTCAACAGGTGACAGGAACAACTTTACAAGTCCCTGGTCAAGTGGCCATTCAGCAGATTTCCCCAGGTGGCCAACAGCAGAAGCAAAGCCAGTCAGTAAGCAGCAGCAGTAATAGACCCAGGAAAACCAGCTCATTATCGCTTTTCTTTAGAAAGGTAATTTTTCACGTAACCTTACCAGAGCATGAGCTTGGGAAATACAAGTGTTAAAGTTTGAAATGTTTTTGTTTCTCTCCTAGGTATACCATTTAGCAGGTGTACGCCTTCGGGATCTCTGTGCCAAACTAGATATTTCAGATGAACTGAGGAAAAAAATCTGGACCTGCTTTGAATTCTCCATAATTCAGTGTCCTGAACTTATGATGGACAGACATCTGGACCAGTTATTAATGTGTGCCATTTATGTGATGGCAAAGGTGAGTACCATTTGGAACTGCAAAGTCAGTTCATTACTGAGAACATTTTGTAACCACTTTATTGAGATATAGTTTATATGCTATATAATTCATCTATTTAAAATGTACAGTGAAATGGCTCTTAGTATATTCACAGACGTGTAATACGATTTTAGAACATAATATTCCATTGTATAGTTATATGAAAGTATTTTTATCCATTTATTAGCTAATGTATGCTTTAGTTGTTTCTACTTTTGACTGTATGCATAATACTGCTATTAGCCGTTGTGTTTGGGTTTTTGTGTAGACATGTGTTTTCATTTTCATTTCATTCCTACCTAGGAATGGATTGCTGGGTCATACACTATGTTTTAACCATTTAGGGAATTGACAGACTGTTTTCCAAAGTACCATACCATTTTACACTTACACAAGCAGTATAATAAATACTTTAGTTTTTTCACTTTCTCATTAACACTTATTAATTTGCTTAACTAACTTATTGAGGTAAAATTCACCTAATATAAAATTAACTTTTTTTTTTTTTTTTTTTTTGAGATGGCGTTTCACTCTTGTCAGCCAGACTAGAGTGCAATGGTGCATCTCAGCTCACTGCAACCTCTGCCTCCCAGGTTCAAGCGATTCTCCTGTCTCAGCCTCCCGAGTAGCTGGGATTACAGGCACGCGCCACCACGCCTGGCTAATTTTTGTATTTTTAGTAGAGATGGGGTTTCACCATGTTGCCCAGGCTGGTCTTGAACTCCTGGCTTTAAGCAGTTCACTTGCCTCAGCCTCCCAAAATGTTGGGATTACAGGCATAAGCCACCACACCCAGCCTGTTTCTATTTCTCTTATTCATTCCTGTGTATGTGAGTTGCCTTTTGGAGTAATTTCCTTTGCCCAGTACGGCTTTGGTCCTGCCTACCTCCTTTGTACTGTTTTTGGCAAATATATTACATTTTTGTATGTTATAGGTATAATACATTATATATAATTTTACACAATTGCTTTAATCAGTTAAAGGAGAAGAAATATGCAGTTATACTGTATTTATGATTACATAATTATCTTTGCCAGTGCTCTTGGCTTTCTTCATGTATATTACTGTCCAGGGGCATTTGCTTTTGAAGAATTTTGTGTAGTATTTCTCGTAAGGGGTTTGCTAGCACCAAATTATTTTTGTTTATCTGACAGTATGTTTATTTCACCTTCATTTCTGAAAGATAACTTGTAAAAATTCTGAATATTGATACTTCACAGATAAAAATCCTGAGTAACTTTTTAATACTGGATTCTTAATTTTTTTCTTTCATCACTTAGAATGTTATCCCACTGCTGCTTGACCTCTATAGTTTCTGATTAGAAGTTAAATTTTATTTTATTAGGGTTGCCCTGTAAATGAAAAGTTGTTTTTCTCTTGATGCTTTCAACATTTTATCTTTCTTTGGCTTTGAGCATTTTTACTGTGATACATCTAGGTATGGATGATTTTGTCTGACTTGGAAGTCACTGAATGTACTGGATATATAATTTTTTACAACCAAATTTGGGAAGTTTTCAGTATTTCTTTGAACATTTTTTTCTGCTTCTCTCCTCTCCTGGTTCTCCCATTAACATATGCTGATTTCCTTACTGGTGTGCCGCATTTCTCTGAGGCTGTTTATTTTTCTTCCTTCTTTCTCTCTGTTCCTCAGATCATGTAATCTCTTTCTTCGTGTCTTTTAATCTTTTTTTTGCTAGTTCAAATCTACTGTTTTCCCTAGCTTCTAGTGAATTTTTCATTTCAGTTACTGTACTTTTCTACTGCAAGTCTTTTTTTTTTTTTTGAGACAGTCTTGCTCTGTTGTCCAGGTTGGGGTGCAGTGGCTTGATCTCGGCTCACTGTAACCTCCGTCTCCCAGGTTCAAGTGATTCTCCTGCCTCAGCCTCCCGAGTAGCTGGGATTACAGGTACATGCCACCATGCTCAGCTGATTTTGTATTTTTAGTAGAGACTGGGTTTCACTATGATGGCCAGGTTGGTCTTGAACTCCTGACCTCAACTGATTCACCAGTTCTCAGCCTCCCAAAGTTGCTGGGATTTCAAGCGTAAGCCACCGTACCTGGCCTCTACTCCAAGTCTTGATTCACATACTTTAGACTCCCAGTGTTACTGAATTTTAATAGATTTTCTTGAATCGATGTCACTTCATTTGCTACATGCCTTTAAGACCATTTCCAGACTTTAAATGGCTTTTATATAATTTTTCACCCCTTTCACTGGGCAGCAGGTTCACAGAGCTCCTCACACTGTTATCGTGGAAGTTGCTCTCTCTCTCAGAGCATTCTTATTCTTTGCCAGGTAACGAAAGAAGATAAGTCCTTTCAGAACATTATGCGTTGTTACAGGACTCAGCCACAGGCCCGGAGCCAGGTAACTACATTTTTTCTAAGGGCTGAAAATAAAGCTTAAAGTCTGTGATGAAAACAAAAAATTAACCATAGTTGATTCTGTGGGCTTTTTTCCAAGATAAACACCTGGGACTCGACTCAAGGGAAGTTTCTACTTTAATCTTCTTTATTGTTGATGTCACATGTTGATTCTCTTTTCTCAAAAGGCAACAATGTTAAATTTGATTGCCTTCTTAATTCAGAAAATCACAAGATAGATAGGAATTAAGAAGTTATTTGGTTTCCATGTTACCTTTCATTCTGGTTTAGTAAACATACTGTAGGTTTAACCAAGAGAATGTCACATGGAAATTTAAAACCCACTTTACGTTTAATACTATTCATCTCTGAGAGGCAAATCAGCCAGATCTGTGTATCTGACTTAGAATGAATTGATTTTATGGTTGGGTGCTGTTACTGTGCTGTGGTAGTGCAGGCAGTACTTGGCGTGTGAAGCTAGACAGGCTCAGATTGAATCCTGGATCTATTTAACAGTTACGTTTCTCAACCTCTGCTGAGGAGAACTATTGCTACACAGGTTATTGTGAGAATCTAGTAACATGTCACGGTCCTATCACCGAGGACGTGCTCAACAAATACTAGTTTCCGTCCCCTTCCCATTGTGTCTCTAAAGGTATATAGGAGTGTTTTGATAAAAGGGAAAAGAAAAAGAAGAAATTCCGGTAGCAGTGATAGCAGAAGCCATCAGAATTCTCCAACAGAACTAAACAAAGATAGAAGTAAGTGGGGTCTTCGTGAACTACAAGACAAAATTAGGAGTTTTTATTTTTTAGGGCTTGAAGAAATAACTAAGCATTACCAAATGAAATAACTGTAGAAAGAAAGTGTTTTGTTGGCAAAGGGTTTAATGGAGCAGTAAACCAAATTCTAGGTGGCAAAACTGTCCATTCCATAGCTTTGGGGCACATATTGTGTAACATTTTTTCTCCAGGAGAACTGGAGCTTTCAGGAAGGAATCTGCTTGCCTGAGTTCCAGAAAGGTCTGACATGTCAACTGGAGACATGCTTTGGATATACTATCCCTAATTGTTGGTTTGTACCACTTAGTACAGGGTGTAAGTCCTAGAAAACTTGGTGTAACTTACTGAGGGACACTACTCAGAAAGCCCTTGCTATGGTTATGGCATGGAGTTAAAGTTATTAATATCCTAGCTGATATTTGCTTCTTAGTGTGAAGAATAGAGTGCCTATTCACTGTCATTAGCAGGTAGTACAGGTAGCTGTTCACTGTTCTCCTACTTACTTTTTTTAAATTAAAACAATCTATAGCCTTTGTATTAACACCCTTTGTTTTCCTGGCTGCAGCCAGTAGAGACTCAAGTCCAGTCATGAGGTCAAGCAGCACCTTGCCAGTTCCACAGCCCAGCAGTGCTCCTCCCACACCTACTCGCCTCACAGGTGCCAACAGTGACATGGAAGAAGAGGAGAGGGGAGACCTCATTCAGTTCTACAATAACATCTACATCAAACAAATTAAAACATTTGCCTTGAAGTACTCACAGGCAAACGTAGTAAGTATGACAGGGATTATTTCCTACTTTTTTCACTCATGAGTGTTGAAGAATCATTTATATATCACCTGGTCCATATAGTGGCTCATGCCTGTAATCCCAGCACTTTGGGAGGCCAAGGCAGGGCAGATCACTTGAGGTCAGGAGTTTGAGACCAGCCTGGTCAACATAGTAAAACCTGGTCTCTACTAAAAATACAAAAATGAGCTGAGTGTGGTGGCACATACCTGTAATCCCAGCTACTATGGAGGCTGAGGCAGGAGAATCATTTGAACACAGGAGATGGAGGTTGCAGTGAGCTGAGGTTGCATGACTGCACTCCAATCTGGGCGACAGAATGAGACTCCGTCTCATAGTTTTACAAATAATTCTGTTATTAAGTAAAACTGAAGAGGTCTATAATTTACCTGACCAACATATGTTTTACTGTTGTTAAGCATTAAACAAGAATAAGGTTGTATTTGGAGTCCCTACAAAGTATAGTAGTATAAGAGACAGGCTACATGTGTTCAAATTGTCCAGTACTTAAGTGGTGGTAACCTTGCAGATCATTAAAATTTCTCTGTACCTCTGTTTCTGCATATATAAAATGGGAATATCACTAGCTCCTAGCATATAGAGTTGTTGTAAGGATGAAATGATATAATGTATAAAAATTGCTTAAAATAATTGGCACAAACTAAGTACTTAAGGTTTGCTATTAGAATGTTTATAATTATTGCTAATACATCACTACCATAAGACTACTGGTTTCGCACACCTCTTTAATTACTGTCAATAAAAATACCTGATTATAA
This sequence comes from Alouatta palliata, assembly GCA_004027835.1. Lineage (NCBI taxonomy): Eukaryota > Metazoa > Chordata > Mammalia > Primates > Atelidae > Alouatta > Alouatta palliata. Next base: position 113,763 of record PVKV010003901.1, on the reverse strand, counting down.
TTTTTTTTTCTTAGAATTACTGATTTTTTTTCACAGATGGATGCTCCTCCACTCTCTCCCTATCCATTTATAAGAACAGGTTCCCCTCGCCGAGTACAATTGTCTCAAAATCATCCTGTCTACATTTCCCCACATAAAAATGAAGCAGTGCTTTCTCCTCGAGAAAAGATTTTCTATTACTTCAGCAACAGTCCTTCAAAGGTGAGCCTAACGTCAGTCTTGGCCTTTACTAACCCCAAAATGCGTCAGATGCTAGAAACAGGGTTTGTGTTAAGCCTAGGCACTCATTATGTGATGAGAGCTGCCAGGGAACAGTGATCTGTCAGAATCCATGCAGCAAAACCCAGGGTTTATTTTGGTGTTTTACTTTTTTTGAGGGGGAAGGAGTGGAATTTTAGGATCGGAAACAGGGATTTGAATTTTTTTATTCCCTCTCCTATTTGTACATTTTGAACATTCTGCTATAAACTTGGAAGTTGGTGTTTTTTCATCCCATTTGTAACAAATTTGCTGGGGAAAGAAATTTTGGATCCCTTACCGAAGGCCTGTTTCTGGGACAGGCAGTGTCCTCTGGACTGGACTCTGGCTAAGGGGAGAAGTTGACATTTTGGACACTGCAATGCAATAGTCATATTAGCACAGATGTATGTGGCAACAGCTGCCTCACTCGAAGAAGGGGAAGGAAGCTTGGAAGCTTGAGTCAGGCCCCAATGTTGAAAAGTCAGGGAGTTGCTGAGGTATGGAAGGGTATTACAGCAGGAAGCAGGTAAGGGGAAGAAACCAGTGTCCTTGAGGCAGACACAGTGATCCAAAGCTGATCACTGGGGCATCATGCAATGTTAGTGAGTGGAACTGGATTGTGAAGGTCCTTACATAATGAGATGTGTATTGATAAAGACTGCTTAGAGGCCGGGCGTGGTGGCTCACGCCTGTAATCCCAGCACTTTGGGAGGCCAGAGGTGGGTGGATCACCTGAGGTCAGGAGTTCAAGACCAGCTGGCCAACATAGTGAAACCCCGTCTCTACTAAAAAATACAAAAATTAGCCGGGCTTGGTGGTGAGGACCTGTAATCCCAGCTACCCAGGAGGCTAAGGCAGGAGAACTACCTGAACCTGGGAGGTAGAGGTTGCAGTGAGCTGAGAATGCACCACTGCATTCCAGCCTGACTGGCAAGAGTAAAACTCCGTATCTTAGAAATAAACACACGTATATATGGCCTGGATCTTCACAAAAAAGGTGAGTATCATGAAAAAAAGGTAGAGGATGGGGAAGGTACCATAAAGGAGACTAGGGAGACATGACATCCAAATGCAATGCATGATTTTTGATCCTGCATGGAAAAACACTGCTATAAAGGACGTTCTGAGGAAAATTTGAATGTGGCCTTCAGTGTGTCTTTTTTTTTTCTTTCTTTGGTGTTGATGATGCCTAGTAGATTGGGAGACTGTGCTGAAAGTATTCAGAGGTAAAGTGTCTCAGTGTCTGCAGCTTACTTTCAAAAACAGATCAGTTGCAATATATCTAGGAAGGAGGAGAGTGAGAGCAACTCTCAGACATTAATGATTGATAAGTGGGTGCTCAATGTATTATTTTTTCAACTCTTTGTAGGCTTGAAATCTTAAACAGTCCGGGTACAGTGGCTCATACCTGTAATCCCAACACTTTGGCAGGCTGGGGTGGGAGGATTGCTTGAGGCCAGGAGTTTGAGAAAAACCCATTCCTGCAACGAATAAAAATTAGCTGAGCCTGGTGCCATGCATCTGTAGTCCTAGCCGCTCAGGAGGCTCAGACAGGCTACTCACACTTGAGCCCAAGAGTTCAAGGCTGTACTGAGCCATGGTCATGCCACCACACTCCAGCCTGGGCAACAAAGTGAGAAACACTGTCTCTTAAAAAAAAATTTTTTTTTTTGAGGAAAACAAGAACAACAAAAAAATCTGTTAGAAAATGTAATAATGGGCTGGGCATGGTGGCTTACACCTGTAATCCTAGCACTTTGGGAGGCTGAGGCAGGTGGATCACCTCAGGAGGTCGAAACTGGCCAAAATGGTGAAACCCCGTCTCTACTAAAAGAAGTACAAAAATTAGCTGGGCCTGGTGGCAGACACCTGTAATCCCAGCCACTCTGGAGGCTGAGGTGGGAAAAATCGCTTGAATCCGGGAGGCAGAGGTTGCAGTGAGCCGAGATCACGCCAATGCACTCCAGCCTGGGGGACAAGAGCAAGAGACTGTCTCAAAAAAAGAAAATGTAATAATGGAGAAACTTTTCCTATCAATCATATTAAAAAAAAAAAAAGGTCTAAAGGTGTCACATGCTCTGGAATGTTTGAAAACTGGAGTAAGTGAAGATATACCAGTCTTTCTGAATGGGAAGACCTAATATTTAAAAGATATACTTTCTCTGTTACATAGGCTTACTCTAATTCTAGTGATACTCCTAATAGGACTAGTTAAGAAACCTGGAAACATAAATTGGCAGTAACAGCTCCAAAAAGCAACTGCAGTTGGAGGAAATGATTCTGATGACTAAAGTTAGACTCTCATCCTGTAACCTGTAAATTCTAAATGGATTAAAGAGTTGTTAAATTGAAAAAAAAGAATAAACAGATTAACATAATAGACAAAGCAGATGAATTGGAATCAAAATACTCATAAGAAGTCTTAAAAAGGAGGAAAAAAGGGACATACAGGAAAGGAAATAGCATTTAAATTTAAATGGTCTAAATGTACCAATTAAAAGTTGTTAGAAAAAAAGTTGTTAGAATTTGTCCGACTGAACAAAAAAGCACAACCAAACTATATGTTGTAAGTTATACACTTTAAATGTAAAAATGTATATCCCGTAAGTGGAATATTACTTGGCAATAAAAAGGAATGAAGTACTCAATGGACTACAGTATGAATGGACATTGAAAACATTGTTAAGTGAAAGAAGCCAGTCACAAAAGACTACATATTTTTTTATTTCATTTATATGAGTTGTCCAGAATGGGCAAATATATAGAAGCAGACGGATTAGTGGTTGCCAAGGGTTGTGGGGAACAGTTTCTGCTAATGGACAAGAAGTTTCTTTCTGAGGTAATAAAAGAATTCAAAAATAGAACGTGGTGATGGCTGCACAACTCTGGGAACATACTAAGTGTCATGGAGTTGTACACTTCAAATGGTTGAATAATACAGTATAAGAATTGTATCTCAATAAAGCTGGGTGGAAAAAGTTATTCCATGCTACCACTCATCAAAGAAAGTTGCAGTGGCTGTATTAGTATCAGAGAAAGTAGATTTCAGAGCAAAAAATATCAGTGACAAAGACGGTTGTTTCCTATTGACATGTAATCGTAAATAGAAAAAAAAAAATGATAGTCAAGAGATTTCAACTTAATTGGTAAAACAGAAAAATCAGTAAGGATACAGAAGATGCAGACATTATTGACCAACTGACTGACTGACATTTATAGAACACCCTCTAACACATTGAGTGCGGAGAGAATATTTACCAAGATAGACTACATTCTGGACCATAAAACAACTGTCAATACATGTTAAAGGGTTGAAATAATGTATTTTCACTGATCACAGTGGCATTAAATCAGAAATCAATGAAAGCTACCTGGAAAATCCACCAATTTTTGGAAACTATGTATTTCTTTTGATCAAAGCAAGCACAAGAGAAATTATTTTGAACTAAATGAAAATCCAAAATATTAAAATTTGTGGGATGTAGCTAAAACAGTGCTGAGAGAGAAACACATAGCACTAAACACCTATGTTAGAAAAGAAAAAAGGTCTCAAATTAGTGACCGAAAGTTTCAACTTGAAGTAGAAAGAGTGTAGGACTCACTGAAATGGAAAACTGAAAAGTAGGGAAAAACCAAGGCAAACAAAAGCTAGGTTTTTGGGGGCTGGGTGCTGTGGCTCATGCCTGTAATCTCAGCACTTTAGGAGGCTGAGTCGGGTGGATTGCCTGAGCTCAGGAGTTCGAGACCAACCTGGGTAACGTGGCAAGACCTTGTCTCTACTTTAAAAAAAAAAAAAAAAAAAAGGCATGGTGCTGCACACCTGTGGTCCCAGCTAATCCAGAGGATGAAGTAGAAGGGTAGCTTGAACTCAGGTGGTTGAGGCTACAGTGAGCCATGCTCACATCACTGAACTCCAGCCTGAGTGACAGAATGAGATCATCTCAAAAAAAAAAAAAAAAATAGGTTTTTTGGAGAAGATTTTAAAAATTGTTACTTCTACATACAGACTAATCAGGAAAATGAAATGACACATTACCAATATACATTAAAAGTATAATGAAAGAAAAAGAACAACTTAATCCCAGCCAGGTGTGGTGGCTGGGATTACCCAGCACTTTGGGCGACCAAGGCAGGAGGATCCTTGAGCCCAGGAGTTCAAGACTAGCCTGGGCAACATAGGAAGACCTTGTCTCTGCCCAAAAAAAAAAAAAAAAAGCCAGATGTGGTGGGGTTGGTGGGGTGGGATGTGCCTGTGGTCCCAGCTACTTGGAAGGCTGCGATGGGAGGGTCGCTAAAGCCTGGGCAGAGAGGCTGCAGTGAGCTGTGATGGCACCCCTGCACTCCAGCCTGGGTAACAGAGTGAGACCCTGTTTCAAAAAAGATGTTAAACAACTTAATGCCAATAAATGTGATGATGCGCATGAAATGGACAAATTCTTGAAAGATATAAACTAATAAAACTCAAGTAGTAGTAGTCTCAATAGCCCCATATCTATTAAAGAAATTAATTTATGGTTAAAAAACCTCCTGTAAGAGAAAACTGTAGGCCCAGATGGCTTCACTGGTAAATGTTACCAAACATTTGAGGAAGAAATAATGTCAATTCTATAGAAACTCTTCCAGAAAGAGAAGGTGATAAATCATCTTAGTATTTGAAGGAAAGCATCTGACAAAATCCAACATTCATTAATATAAAAACTCTCAAGGAACTTCCTCAGCTTGGTAAACCAAAAGCACCTACATACATCATACTTAATAGTGAAAGACTGAATGCTTTGCCCCTATGATCAGTAAACAAAGCAACGATGTCCACTCTCATACCCCTATTCACCATGTAACCGGAGAGCCTAGCATGTAAAATGAGACAAGAAAAAGAAGCCATACAGCCTGGATTGTCAACATAGAAATCACGAAGAATCCACAGAAAGTTACTGGAACTAGTAAGGGAGGTTACGTGATTAACATACAAAAAATCAAATATGTTTCTATATATTAGCAGTGAACAATCAGAAGTAAAAAAATTGAAAACCATAAATAACACTTTACAGCCTGAGAAAATAGAGAAACATGTTCATGATATTGAATGAAAATGGTATCTTATTTTCCAATTCATGGAAAATAAAACAGTTTTCTCCTAATTGATCTATAATTTCAATCCAATTTCAGTCAAAATCCAAACATTTATATAAAAAACTGATTATAAAATTTATAATGTACAAGGCAAAGGAACTCGAATAGCTAAAATAATTCAAAGTTGAAGGATTCACACTAATTACAAAGCTACACAAAGTATCTGTATTATACCACCACAGTATCAAGACAGTAATGTTGGTGAAAGTATAGACACAGAGATCAATAGAACAGAACAGAGTCCAGAAATAGACCACATGTATATGGTAAACTGATTTTCAACAAAGGTGCAAAGGCAATTTGGTAAAGGATAGCCTTTTCAACAGATGGTGCTGGAACGACCGGATATGCATATATCAAAATAATAGTAAATTTGCATCCATACCTTGCACCATATACAAAAACTAAAAACCACAGACATAAATGTAAAATCTCAAACTACAAAACTTCTAGAAGACTACACAGAAAATCATGTTTTATAGGAAAGTTTTATATACAACATCAAAAGCACAATCCATAAAATACTGTTAGAATGGATTTTATCAAAACAATTTCTGCGCTTTGAGACACTATTAAGAGAATAAAAATACCATCCACAGACTACGAGAAAATCTGTATAATTTCCATGGCTGATGAAGCATTTGTATATCTATAGTATCTAAGGAATTCTCAAAATTCAGTGGGAAAACCACCACATGTAAAAGTGGGCAAAAGACTTGAACACACTTCACCTATTACATGCCTGTTAGTTTAGAATGGCTAAAATCTAAACAATGACAAATCAAAAGTTCTGGCAACAATGTGGAGCAATTTTATATATTGCTGGTGTGAATGCAAAATGGCATCACCACTGTGGAAAGCTGTCAGTTTCTTAAACATACCATTAGCATACAACCAGCAATCTCATTCTGAGGTATTTTCCCAAATGAAATGGAAGCTCTTTAGACAAAACCATGTACATGACTGTTTATAGTGACTTTCTTCCTAATTGCCAAAAAGTGGGAAATAACCCAAACGTCCTTTAGCTGGTGAATGGATAAATAAGTCTGCGGTGCATGCAGGCAATGAACTGTTACTTTGCAATAAAAAGGAACTGATACATTCAGTGTAGACAAATCTCAAATACATGAATGCTAAGTGAAAGACACTGGATTTAGTAGGCTACTTACTATAGGATTCCATTTCTGTGACATTCTGGAAAAGGCAAAACTATATGGACAGGAACATCAGTGGTCGTTTGGGGTAGGCTGACTACAAGGGAGTCTGAGGGAATTTTTCGGAGGAAAGGAACCGTTTTATATGACTGTAGGTATTTCTAGCATGGAATCGGGAGTCTGTCCAGTAAAATGATAGCAATTATTAGACTGCTGACTGGAGAAAGATTTGTCATCTTGACTTAATGGGTGAGAGCTGAGACCTCAAGGGAGAATATTACAAAGCAAGAAGTAGCTTACCTCTAGAACCAACCTATAACATTTATACTACTCTGAGAAAAGAATCATCAAATACCATCCAAGATGGGTTAAGCTGAAGACTGATCCTTACTGATACTTGACAGAGCAATGTCAGTGTATTGGTGCAACTTGTTGAAAAATAAATTGTAGTAGCATTGCTTATAGTAATAATAGGGGATTAGCCTATCAGACAGACATACCAGAGAAGAATACACAGAAGTTGAAGAGATGTTACAGATCTGTACACACTGACAAAGGAAAGTGAAAGACAATGTTGACTGAAAAAATATTCCAAATGGTACACAAAGTATACCATTATTTACCCAAAAAAAAAAAAAAAACCCACTTAATATACTGTATTACATTTCTAATGACCACATTCCTAGAAAGGAGGATACATACCAGACTGGTTTGTTCAGTGGATTAACAGTAGTAGTAGCTGCGTCTCTGGGAATTGGGTGAAGATAAGGAGTCTAGGTGTATTCCATTGGAAATTGTTTTGGAATAAGAATTTATTCATGTTTAAACTATTGTGTATATATTATGATCTATAAAACATCGTGTATAAATAAATTTTATATACATAATAGAATTACCAATGCATATTGTGCTACATTATGGTATACAATTATACATTGTAAGTAATACAATGTATAGATTATACACAATTAACAATGTATACAGTAAACAATGTAAGAAATATTCAAGAAAATGGGACACTACAGAGACAGCAAATGCAGACCAGACTCCTAGGAAGGCAGAAAGGGGGCTAGAAGAGAAAGCGTTGAAGGAAAGCTTAAGATTTTGTGGCCAAGTGCAGTGGCTCATGCCTGTTACCTCAGCACACTGGGAGGCTAAAGCAGGAGGACTGCTTGAGCCCAAGAGTTCAAGACCAGCTTGGGCAACATAGTGCAACCCCATTTCTATTGTTAATTTTTTTTTTTTTTTTAATCAAACACTTGTGAAGGTACATCTGTTGATAATAAAGAACACTGATTTTCTTTAAAACCTCCAAAATGTTTACTAAAGTAAATAAAATAACAAGTGTCATGAATAAAATATGTCTGGGATTTGCTTTAAAATAGTCTGGGGGATGGAAGTGAATGAGTATAAATCAAATAAGGCTGGCGAAACATCTGAAGTAGAGGAATAGGCATGTGAGGATGCATTATGCTTTCTTCTCTACTTTTGTATGTTTGCAATTTCCTATAATAAATGTCTGTGAATTTGTTTAGTATGCTTTCTGTAAGGAAACATGGATGAAGCGGCACATGAAAAAGAATTTTAACCAACAAACTACCAGAAAATAATGTAACAGATGATTTTTAGGGGCTTTGAAGGAACTGAATGCTAATGGAACTGTACAGACAGCCGTTTCTGGCACTCTGGCAGTGTCTTTCTCAATTGCAGCTCCTCATCTGAGCCACTGCCCAGAAAATAATTTGAGTAACTTTCCTCAGAGCTCCCAAAGATGATATATAGCTAACTAGTACCATTCTAGATTTTACTAATTTATTACCTACAATGGATACCTTAGGGAATTAAGGTCTACTTTTCTAGTGAAATCCCAGTTGAGAATGGCTGCTAAAAAATGAGTAACATTAGACTAAAAAAAGGGAATACTGTATAAAATTGTACTTTTTGTAAAAAGAGAAAAATATATGTGTTTAAGTGACTATCACATAGCAATGTAATGCTACATAATTATTGTAAAAAAAAAATCACAAATTTGTGAACTCACAAATGATACAAATGTATAGGTCAAAAGCACCTGTGGAGGAGCTTGTTAAAAATAGAACTATTCAGCCCCTTCTCAGACAGCCATCAGCCTCGGCCAGCTGAAAAGTGAAGTTGGCAGGTTATGTAACTTAGTGTTTCTTTTCTCTTTATTTTTAAAATTTTTTCTTTAAGTCAAATACCTGTTCTCACTTATAAATGATGTGTTTCTTTTGTGTGTAGATGTGTTCAAACTCTTCAGGTAAACTATTTAACTCATTTGAGAGTCTTTGACTTAATACTGAGCTATGTGCATTTGCATTTTAAAATTTTTGTATCTTTTTCTACCATAGAGACTGAGAGAAATTAATAGTATGATACGCACAGGAGAAACGCCAACTAAAAAGAGAGGAATTCTTTTGGAAGATGGAAGTGAATCACCTGCAAAAAGAATTTGCCCAGAAAATCATTCTGCCTTATTACGCCGTCTCCAAGATGTAGCTAATGACCGTGGTTCCCACTGAGGTTATTCTCTTATATCGAAACTCTTCACAAAATCTGTTTAGCAGCAGCACCTTTAATGCATCTAGACTATGGAGCTTTTTTCCTTAATCCAGCTGATCAGTTACAGCCTGTTAGTAACATGAGGGGACATTTTGGTGAGAAATGGGACTTAACTCCTTCCACCAGTATCCTTAGGATATTTTAATTCATCCCAGCTGCCTTTTTTCCCCTACCATTCAGTGATTACTGTCAAGGCTGCTTAGAAACCTAACTTGGATTTTTGACTCCAACAAAGCTTTTTAAAGTACTGCAAGAGAACGACGGGTACTCAAATGTGAGCATAGGAGGCTTCTGTTTAAATACTCCAACAGAAGAACTGTGTTTCAAGTTCACTCCTACCTGTTTTGTGGTCAGCTGTAGTCCTCATGAAAAGCAAAACAAAAATTAGATATTCTGTCCTAAAACACCTGGTAGGAGCGTGTGATTTTTGCATTCCTGAAATAGAAGAAAGGAGAGCGCACCCAGTTGTTTCCCTTTGTGCACGTCTTCCCTCTCCCCATTCGGTGTGGTGCAGTGTGAAAAGTGCTTGATTGTTCAGGTGTGCAATGTCTGAGTGAACCTGTATAAGTGGCGGCACTTTAGGGCTGTAAAATGCATGATTTTGTAACCCAGATTTTGCTGTATATTTGTGATAGCACTTTCTACAATGTGAACTTAAGTACAAAACTTCCAGGCTAAACATCCAATATTTTCTTTAATGCTTTTGTACTTTTTTAAACTGTTAAAGCCCCTATAGCCACCTTTTTGGGAATATGTTTTAAATTCTCCAGTTTTTTTGTTAGATAGGGATCAACTGGCTAAGAAAAGACTTTAAATCAAGTTGAATTGAGGCAATTAATATGAAAAATTATGACCTCTGCCTTTTGGAGGGAGTTATCTAAAAGATATGTCTGTTAAGGTGATGTATTTTAAAATGTTTTTGGGTGTTCCTGGCAGTTTAAAAAAATTGGTTGGAAAATTTACGTTTTTATTAATACATAGTACCATTTATAAAGATTAGAAAATGTTATTTAACAGCTGTTGAATTATCTATACATACCTTTATTAATCACTATTGTTCCAGCAGTTTTCAAGTCAAATTAATAATCTTATTGGAGAAAATTCAATTGTAAATTGAATCAGTATAAACAGAGTTACTAGGTAACTTCATATTGCTCTGAGAAAAATATGGAACTTACACTGTTCAATTAGAATAGTGTTCTGCAAAAATATTTATAAAACTTCTCAAGATACTTACTGCTACTGTAATTTTATATGAAGATAAGTGTATTTTTCAATAAAGCATTTATAAATTAGCCTTTGTTTGGTTATATTGAGAAAAGGATAGTTTCTTGCATAAATGGCAAAGAACAATCATTTATTGGTTTATTTTGTCTCTACCAAACACATTAGTCATTCATCATTTAAATATCTGACTTCATTAGAAACCATTTTAACACTTTTTCTCCCTCCTGCCATAAAAATACAGTGAGTAATTTGCTTAAAAAACAACACAACACTAGGAACAAGTGTTCTGGGTTCTTCTCACTCAACTAAAGACATTTCTCAGTGATTTCGGTTTATAAATCAGTAAGACAGTGCAGGCTATAAATCAGTGCAGGCTGAAGACTTGAGATTCAAATGATCTTCCACTTAAAAGTGCTGAGCTATGGAACCTGCTCTCTCTATACCTCTCCATTTCCTAACATATATACAACTGAAACCACTGATTTACAAACTATTAAGTAGTGCTGAATTCTGTCTGCTCTATTAGTTTAAATGAATGCAACTTACCTTTAGCATTATATTCAGAAAAATACTTAAGCCTCAAGGTCCCCAATAATTTGGAGTACTGAACTAGACAACCACCCTAAGACACTTCTGACAGAAGTAATGCATTACTTAGAGAGAGGTTTCCAAAACCTGCTGTTAGAACCTATGCATACATGGAAAACACTGGCAGTCAGTCATTGTTCACACAGTTTTACTCTTCAGGCAGTCCTCTGCCATTGGTCAGCTTGAACTAGGCCAGAGTCCAGCAGGAAAGTGCATGGTGCACCAGATTCACCATCTCTTAAGTCGCCACTGTTTTCTCTTCTTTACTGAAAGGCTGTACTGAGCCAGGCTTTACCCATGATAGGCCAGCAACATGAACACTTTTATTGTGCTGTTCCTCAGGCTTCTTCTAGGCACAATCAAAACAGATATTAAAAAAATGACTGATGAGGAGATTTCAGCACTGTACAAACTTGTTTCCCAAAAAAGTTACTTGTATGTAATGAGCAGTCTCCAACGAAGACATTTTAGAAAAGAAACAATGAGTTAGCCATATCATAAGTGGTGATCCACTTACTTTCTGAGTCAGCATCTTTTCTCTGGCTTCATCATGTACAGAAGGATTCCATGGAGAAAAGCTTAAGGAAGAGAAAAGTATTTAAAAACTATGTGTTGGGTCACTAAATTTTATAACATTCATTTTGCAGTAATTAAGCTTTAAGCCAATTCCCCAACTTAATAAAGAACAGTACTTTTTTTGTCAACATGTATGTTTTAGATATTATCTACTTAATTTTCTCACATAACTATCCCTCATACATGGATGATCTCATTTAAGCCTCACACCAACCCCTAAAGTACTATTATTTAAAAGTTTAAGAAAGGAAAGCAGGGTAAAATTAATTTCTCTGGGTTACCAGAGCTAAAAAGCACAAAAGCCAAATAGTCCATCTGCTGACTCCAAGCTCTTATTTTTATTTTTTTTGAGATGGAGTCTAGTTCCGTCACCCAGGCTGAAGTACAGCGGTGTGATCTTGGCTCACTGCAACCTCCACCTCCTAGATTCAAGCCATTCCCCTGCTTCAGCCTCACTGGGACTACAGGCACGAGCCACCATGCCCAGCTAATTTTTGAATTTTTAGTAGAGATGGGGTTTGGCCATGGTGGTCAGGTTGGTCTCAAACTCCTGACCTCATGATCTGCCCACCTTGGCTTCCCAAGTGCTGGGATTACAGGCATAAGCCACCATGCCTGGCCATGAGTCCAAGCTCTTAACAGCTATACTCCACTGCCTTCCCAAGCAGTACCAATGTTGCCAAAGAGCAAAATCACCAATTCATCCATTCCCAATATACTCCTCCAGACGCTGTTCCCTAAATCAGATGTCATAGTGCCATTCTCACGCTATTCGGTTTTCCTCCTTTTACTACATCTGAATGTCTATGAGGGTGTGGCAGTTTAAGAGGGGCTCTAGCTAAAACTGTCAGCTGAAAAGAAGAGTCCTGACATGTGAATGAATAAGTGTATCACAAGGATCTCTGGGAAACTGAAGTCACCAGAGAATATGCTGTTGGCACAGTCTGTCAGATGTAAAGCTTTCTGTTTAAGGGAAGAGCCTCAGAGGCATCAGAAATTGAGTTGGCACCAAGTTTATAAAGGTTGCAGGTTAACGGCTTATGCATTTGCCTTTTAAATATCCATTCCGAGACCACCTGAAGAAAGGAAGCAGTGTACTGGAAAGGACAGTGGACAGTTCATTTGGGGGCTGCACCACTTACCTAATTGCATAGGGGTCTTCTATTTTAGGCTGGTCAAACAAACGAGCAGTACACACCTTAACGCTGTCAACAACTTTACTTTTAAAAAGCTGAATATCTTTTTCATACCTGTTAAAAGTTTAAATCAAAAAGTTACCAACTTATTCTACTTAGCTGCATCTTCAAATTTATTTTAAATAACAAAGCAAATGTTACATACAGTACTGCAGCTTCTGGGTTCAGAGGGCTTGCTGTATCAATCTTGTAGAAAACTCTCCTTGCATACATTAATACCTGCCAAATATGATTATGGTTCCGCCTAAAGGGAAACATGGCGTGATTACTGAGGCGTCCTCTTGCTGTATTACGTCACTGAAAGAAACACTTTATTTACTTACCTCCATTTTGCAAATGCTCTCTTCACGTCCAGCTCACCTGAGGTGGGATCAACTAGCGGGTGAAAGACGGGAATATCAAACACCAAGCGCTGTATTTAAATAGAGACATGTCCTTTAATGGAAGCAGTGGCGCTTATGAGACCCACTGAAATTGTGATAAAAAGAGCTTCAGGACAAGGCAGCCACGTTATTTAAAGCTAAAGAGCTGCTTCAAAAGGGATACTTAACTACTTTTACCATGTTCCTGAAAAACTAAATTTTGCAATGAAGTGGAGAAAACTCCCTCTCCCTCCACTAGAGCCTGAGGATCGCCATTCACCTGGTAAGTGCTACAGGACAGCAGCCAACCTCCCTTGCAGACCCTGAGCAGAGAAACAAAGCTCAAGGCAGAGCATGGCATGCCGGAAGCTGCTGCAAAGCACACAAGTCCTCCTGAACGACTACTGGGTAGATAAATCATAAAGGTACCAGGTCAGGAAAAGAACCAGGAAAGTTGTAAGCCCTTTCTGCCCTCCTCGCTGATACACAAAAGAAGCCAGACTGTGTCTCCAACTTACTGGACAGTCACCATCTGGATAGTTATCAGGGATGTAAACTGTGAACTTAAATACGCCATCTTGGTAAAGTCCATGCCGTATGAATATTACTCCAAACCACACTGTAGGAAAAAATAAAACCATTAGCGCCTAAATTTGTGTGGGAGGAACTAAATGTGCTATAAATTAAGAGTGAATCCTCATCTTACTTAATGCAGAGCGATAAGATGGCTGCACATAGACACCCGGTAGCTTCTGCTGCACAACCAAGGTACTGCAACAAAAGCAGAATGATTAACTGGTGTGGATACAACTGACATATGCAGACCAAACCACCCCACATTCACTTCAAGACAATGAATGTCCCCTCAAGGGGCAACTGATGCCCAAACCCTGCAGGCCAGGTTCTCACAGTCTCTCACCTGACAGACTCGAGCCCTGGCCCTGCCTGACAGGAATGAGCAGGCCAGCATGGGCCCCACAGTAAGAATTTAAGCCAAACAGGGATAAGTGAAGAATCAAATTTTCCTCTCAGACATGTGCTCTTTCAAAACAGCATTTTGGAAACCAGCCTATAGGCAATTCTGAATAATGCACCCTGAAGTAAGTTCTGTACATTTGAGGTCAACGAGAGTATTTGTAAAATGATGCTTTGGTGACTGTGGATGATCATTCAAAAACTTTTAAAATACAACTTTAGGTATATTAAGATTTCTTGGAATTGGATTGCCAAGTTGTCATTTTACATTTTAATCACAAGATCCCACCGCAGAGAGCAGTGCTCAGCTCACAGATCTGCCTGGGGAGGGCAGGTATCCTTGTGCAGCTCTCACACGCTCTGCCCTCAAACTGATCCCAGTGCAGACACCTGAACTCTGTGGGCCTTGCCAGGGAATGGCAAACTGGGTGCTGAAAACAAGGAGCGACAGCTGTACCGAGACAAGGGCTACACTCGTTCTTCCGGGACCTAGGTACCACCCACAGCCATTCTGGTCTGTTCCTTGCAGCTATGAGCCTAAAGAGGTAAGGCTGAGACCATACCTTGAAAAGAACAAATTTTACCTAGGGTCTTAAAACACATTAACCTGCCAATCCTGGATTTTATCAAGAACTATTTTATCAGGCCTTAGTTTATCATTTGTATTACCTACTTGCCATTTACTTATTTTTAATCATTTTTGAGTTATTATCTAGTCCATTTTTAAGTTGCTAAAATTCAGCATGTCAATAGCAACATGGCTGGCAGATGTATCTACTTTGCCAGAAAAGGCAGTTCTGTGCTCTAATACAGATTTAATCACCACAGTAGAGGCCTGTTCAACTCACTGCCCAGTCTCAAACACAAGGCCTCCATTACAAAGCCAAAGGGGATATTGCTACCAAATCACACCCAACCAGTTACCCCGGGGCCTCAGACCCTCTGACCATTACAACATTAATACACTGAGGGAGGAGTCAAGGATGCTTTTTTTTTGAGGGGGGGCAACAACAATAAAAAAGAGGCCTCACAGGCTGAGCTCCGTGGCTCACGCCTGTAATCCCAGCACTTTGGGAAGCTGAGGCAGGCAGATCACTTGAGGTCAGGAGTTTGAGACCAGCCTGGCCAACATGGCAAAAACCTGTCTCTACTAAAAGTACAAAAATTAGCTGGGCGTGGTGGTGCACACCTGTAGTCCCAGTCAGTCTGGAGGCTGAAGCAGGAGAAACACTTGCACCCGGGAGGTGGAGGCTGCAGTGAGCTGAGACTGTGCCACTGCACCCCAGCCTAGGCAACACGGTGAGACTCCATCTCAAAAAAAAGAAAAAAAGATGAGGACTTGCTCTATGGCCTAGGCTTATCTCACATTCTGGAGCTCAAGTGATCCTCCCACCTCAGCCTCCTGAGTAGCTGGGACTATAGGCCCACAGCTGGGGAATTTTTAATTCTTTTAGAGACAGGGAGTCACTTTCTTGCCCAGCCTGGTCTTCAACTTTCGGGCTCCAGTGATCCTCCTGCCTCAGTCTCCCAAGTAGCTGGGATTATAGGCATGAGCCAATGTGCCTGGCTCAAGGATGCTTTTAAAATAACTATACACAGGAATTTTTAAACAATGGAAATTAAGAATTCTCCAAACTTTCTGTCCTTTTAACAAAGTCTCAAATGAAATGCCATCTGCGTCTGCAGCGCTGGAACTCCCGTGTGTGCCAGGCACCGTGAGGTCACTGCCAGCACTCTGCACCCTGTACAGCTCCTTGCACTCCACAACCAGGTGCAAGTGCAGCGCAGCTGCTGACCTCGGTGACCAGTCAGCATCTTCCTTACATGGAGCCCACATCTTTGTTTCTTCCCTAGAATTGCTAAGCCCTGCCTTTGGGGGTCATACAGAATAATTCAGATCCTTCCTTGTGACAGACCTTCAAACATATGAAGACAACTTTAATATGTGCTTAAGCTTTCTCTTCTCCAAGAAAACTTCTCCAGTTCCTTCAACTGTTAATCCCTAAGGTATGGCTTCCTGGTCCCTCCCTGATAGGCCTTCTCCATCTGTCAGGAGGCCACCTACAAGGCGACAGCCAATGGAGCACCATCCTCCAGATGGGTCTGACTCAAGAAGGCAGAGACGACCACTCTCCCACTGTCTAACTCTAGAAAAACCACTTCAGGAGGCAAATCCCTCACTTCGTATAAACGAAGACCAAATTTACTAAGTTCCTGGTCTACTGTACGCTCTTAATAAACCTTGGTTTCTTCTTTTTCTTACTCTCCAAAACAGACATGGAAATTAAAGTACCCTCTGCCTTTACATTTTATTCACCCAAGCTCTAAATGAGAATCTTTCAGAGAGGATATTTTTATAACTCTACTTAGGTCATGGTTAAGAAAGATTTTTTCACCAGCAATAGCCTCCATATTTATTAAGGCTGACGTTGGAGAGCGACAGGTTTGAGCTTTGAGATTAAATGACAGCCCTTTACTGCATCCATCGGAATAAACTTCATTCTTCACCTTAAAGGATCACTCCTAATTTAACCAAATAGTTTGTTAAGAACTTACAATTCTGCAAGAAGCGAGTATTCCAGGTAGAAGGGTCCATAGGACGCATGCGTGCCATTTGTTGACTGTGCTGCTGGGGCAGGAGATGTAGGCTTAGTTATGGGCAAAGCATTTTTGGGAATGGAAGGCAGCTGTTTCTTTGGTGCAGTTCGTGGAGGACTGGTTTTCACGTCCCCTGTTAATGTCTTCTCTTCACCTTCAGATCGCTATATAAGATGACGTTGTAAGAATATCTGTTAGGATGATTCTTAAATCACAAGAGTACGTTATTAACCCATGGCCTAAAAGCTGGAATTACTCCTTTACAAGGACATTCTAACACCATAACCAAGATGCCTAGAAAGTCCTTTGGGCAGGCAGGTCTTATAAAGACAAAGCTGAAGCAAGACTAACACATTAGAGAAACTCTTTGTATAGGGAAACTCATCCTATAAGGATGATACAGTCACTGTGTACAGGATTAACTGAAACACAGAAATAAATGGTTTCTCCGAGTGGCCCCCAAAAGAGGGCAAGGGGTTACAAGCTATTAGACAACGGCACAAGGCTAGGAACGTCCCCTGCACTTAGATGCTATAGAACGTTAGGTGCTAAGAAGCTCAAAGCAGGGTGGATGACTAAAATTAGTCACTGCCTGTTAGCACCTGGGTTAGAAACAAAGAATGAAGCCATTCTCTCACTTGCTTGGGTCTGATTTTGATCTTGTCCCTACTGGATATGTTTTGACATTTCAAATATCACCAGCATAAACCGTCATTCTTAGTCGAAGACAAAGGTCAACATGAGTCAGAGACTAAACTACCATCTCGTAGGTACTTCCTTGGCGCCAAGTACAACCAAAGGCTGTTTAATTAGCTGTATAAAAAAATGTGTGTCATGTGCATGGCCCCAGCGATGAGTGCACTTAAAGGCCCTGACTTCAGCACAATGCAATATGCCAATGTAGCAAAACTGCACTTGTACCCCATTACCATCTATCTACAAGTGAGGAAGAGATGTACATCATATACGTACACAAAAGGTAATAGTGGTGTTTGTTCTCTCAGAGGTGAGATTATGGTTATTTTAATTTTCTTATTGTCTATTATAACCTTTCCCAAAATGAAAAAATATATATATATTTTTTGAGACACAGTTTCGTTCTTGTTGCTCAGGCTGGAGTGCAATGGTGTGATCTTGGCTCACTGCAACCTCTGCCTTCTGGGTTCAAGCCATTCTCCTGCTTCAGCCTCCCAAGTAGCTGGGATAACAGGCACCCGCCACCATGCCCAGCCTATTTTTGTATTTTTAGTAGAGATGGGGTTTCACCACGTTGGCCAGGCTGGTCTCCAACTCCTGACCTCGTGATCCTCCCGTCTCAGCCTCCCAAAGTGCTGAGATTATAGGCGTGAGCCACCACACCCAGCCAAAATGAAAATATATTTTTAAAAAAATCATTTTATTTAGAAAAATTAGTGCCCCTAAAGTCTGATTTAATGATATTAGACTAGCCTTTCCCAGAGCTGTTCTAACCATAGAACCTTGAAGATTAGTAGAAAACTACAATGTCACAAATTTCACCATGGGTAAATATAATCTAAATAATCTTAGAATTGGGATGACCAGAACGATTTGTATTTGAGATGCAATCGCAGTCTCAGAAACAGACTTTAACCAATAAAATAATTTTCAAGAGTAAACCCTTAACTAGAAAACCCAGGTAATTTTGTCAAGATTACAGGTGACCGTGACAGATTATTTTAGCCTTCATTCTGACCCTGTTTTCAGACACGGAAGCAAATAGGTTTCCTTACTGAATTTGTCGACTGCACCTACTTTGCGTACAGAGCTTGTAGACATGCTCCAGAAAGGGTTCATAACGTGTATTCCAAACAAAGAAATTCAGTGGTGTATCATCAAAATCTTCTGTCTTCAGCATTCACTTTACCTTAAAACAAGACGGGAAAACATAGAAACATGCTGACACCGACAGTTAAGACTTTTTTTTTTTTTTTTTTCTTGCTCTGTCACCCAGGCTGCAATGCAGTGGTGCAATCACTTGGCTCACTGCAACCTCCACTTCCTGGGTTCAAGTGATTCTCCTGCCTTAGCCTCCTGAGTAGCTGGGATTACAGGTGGCTGCCACCACGCCTGGCTAATTTTTGTATTTTTAGTAGAGACAGGGTTTCACCATGTTGGCCAGGCTGGTCTCCAACTCCTGACCTCAAATGATCTGCCCACCTCAGCCTCCCAAAGTGCTAGGATTACAGGTGTGAACCACCACGCCCAGCCAACAGTTAAGACTTCTGAAATGATGAGTAACTAAATCTGATACCCTAGATATACAATATAATGTTATGTAACAAAGAGTTATAAAAACCTAGGAAAGAGTTTTCAGGCATCTTGCGAAATAGTTTCCTTCTATACCCTCTTCCTTTTCTAGCTCTAATTTATTTCACATCTTTAGATGTTTATAAGAATCTGTGCACCAGGTCCCCTGGCCAGGATTCAGATTACTCAGTGACACAGATGAGCTTTGGCGCCAGAAATTCAGAAGACATGGACAACAGTTGCTACTAGCACATCTCGGCATTTAACAGGAAAACTAGATTCAGAATGCGCTGGACCCACATACACAAAAGTTGTATCACTGTTCCCACGGCTATGGGAAAAACAGTAAAGATCTAAGGAGGCTGATTTAAAAGCTGCCTCAACTCACTTGAGTACAAAATGATTCCTCCAGCAAAGTGTTAGCCAAAGAAATAAGAGAAAACAGGGAAGGCAGAGCAGTTGTATGTCACTAAGATGATAAAAGGGGTTACCTGAGTCCTGTCAGTACCATCCTCCAAGAAACTGCCTTTTACAACTTTGAAACATGTAGAAACTGCAGGATCATGCACTTAAGGAACTGCCCAGCAATCCAGACAAATGCAACAGAGGCACACAAGAGACAGTTCACAAGTACAGATCTTCCAGCCGAAGCTTCGAGCCGTGCATAAGAAAGCGTGTCTTCAAAGGTCACAAAGTCAGTGGGTCATTTACTAAAAATACAAATAAGCAAAGGAAAAGCAGCCAAGCCCAGCTGTAAGAACGGCAACTTCTCTGCCCTTGTGATTTTCCCCCAGGCTCTGTTACCTTTAAAGCAGAGCTCCTTCTCTGAATTCCTACTTGCACTAATCAAAAGGCTGAAGGTGAAAAGAGTCCAAACTAAGTAACGTTTTTCCAATTTCTTAAGCAGATCATGAGCAAACCATGTACTAAATGTCCCCAATCAGCAATAATTTGCCTTCTGATGAACTTGTGACATCCAGGGACATACCCAACCCAGGTCATCCAAATCTTGCCAGTGCCTATGACTGTTTTGTTTTCCATGAGAAAATGCCACCCAGTAATTAAATCAGAGGAATGAAGATCCTGGTTCTTCCACTAACATGGAAAACATCCAGTAAGTAACAACAGCTCTCCACAAATATGCCTTTAAAGGTGAGTACGACACACTGAATACACTTAGGATATCAAAAATGTGCGGGGGCATGTTGCTGTTTGGCTCAAATGAAGACACTGATTTTCAGATCTAGCAGTAATGTGCAACATCCCAGTGTCCTCTAGGACACACCTGATTTAACACGGGACCCCCGTCCCTTGGGACACAGTGGTGCGCTCCACCATGTACATTTAATGAGTTGGTGCAAACCTGTAGTCTCTTCCAGGTCTAATATGTTAGGATTCTCTGACTTTGCCTTTAAGAATCCAATACAATTTGTCCCCAGTTCTGCCTATCTTTAAGCAGGAGGTATTGTCTACTGCTGCCTAACTTTGTCACGGCTCTTTTAATCCAATGTTTCCAGCTGCAAGATAATCACAAGAAACTGTAGCACACTTTTCAGGGTCTAGTCTTGGACAAGCACAGCATGACATGTTCCAAGAGGAATGACATAGATGGAAGCAAGACATAGGTTACATCCTCGCCATTGGGAAACAATTTTAGGATTTCTGCTTATTTGGCCACGGCTGCATTCCTTTACATCACCCAGCTGAGAAGTCTGGGTTTTCAGTCTGCGCGAATGACAGTGCACGGCAGAGCTAAAACTAGGCTAAAACACGAGTGCTGCTGTTACTCCATGTGCCACGGTGCACTCACATCACCCCGAATCAGACTTGAAATTCCACGTTAAGAGGCGACAGAGCAGGGACCAGAAAAAAGACGAAAATAGCCCGGACTAGGCTCGCTGGGGACAGCCGGGACCCGCGGCGGCCTCGGACCGGCACCCTGGCCGCGGGCGGAAACCAGTCTCTGAGCACGTAGGGAATCTGGACAAACCTGTCTCGAGGTGATGCAAGGCGGGGGCCCTGTCCTGGACTTGCAGTTAGCTCGAAGCTGGCCCGGGAATCCCAGGCCCCTCCAGTGAGGGGCTCTGGGGCTCGGCGACACCCCCTTAGCCAAGGCTCGGGTTCGGGACCCAGCCAGGGAGGGCGGGCACGGGCCGGGGAGAGCCAGCAGGGCCCACCTCTCTCCCTCGGCCGGACCGGCCCAGCTGGAGCTGCAGCCCCTTGCGGCAGTCCCGGGCTGTGAGGCGGCCAGCGCAGCAGGTGCCTGCAAACG
This sequence comes from Alouatta palliata, assembly GCA_004027835.1. Classification (NCBI taxonomy): domain Eukaryota; kingdom Metazoa; phylum Chordata; class Mammalia; order Primates; family Atelidae; genus Alouatta; species Alouatta palliata. The sequence goes on along the minus strand of PVKV010003901.1, from coordinate 92,597 downwards.
GGCACAGGTGCCCGGCCCCGCCTCCATGTCCCAGCGCGGCCGCCGTCGCCACTGAGCCGCAAGCGCCCAGTACGACGGACAAATGCCAGGCCCGTAGAGGCTGGCGGCCAGATTTACGGATGCCTCAGCCCTCGCGTACCTACCACCGTACCGGGCAGTGCGTCTCACCCCAGTGCCTTCAACGCAGAACTCTTGGCTGCCGAGCGCCGTCGCGGCCCGACAGCATCTCTGGCCGCAGCGCCAGCCCAGCCCCAGCTTGATCCCCGCCCCGCCCCACCCTGCCCTGCCCTCGGCGCCGGGCTCCGCCTCCTGCCGCACACCCCTGGGCCCAAGGCTTCCGCCTTGCCTCCTGGCGCCAACTGGCTCTTACACCTGCCCGTCAAGGACGTTTTTTCCGGGGGCGTTGGGAAGACAGCACTCCGTCCTGCCAATCAAATAACTCTGGTTTGGGTGGGGCTGCAGTTGATCCTCCCCTTACGTAACAGCGCCCGAAACGGCCTGTCAGTCTTGGAAATATCCGTCCCCCGAGGAGGGATGGGGCGGAGATAAACAAGCGCCGGGATACAATTGGCCAGGGTGTCCGCCAGTCACCATGGAGACCCGCCTGGAGGTTTATGCGCTCAGGTCACCGCGCAACCGCCTTGCTCTGGGGCTGCGGCGCAGTGGGGGCGTGTCCAGCCGCGCGACCGCCGTGTGGCTCCCGGCGCTGGGTCCTACTGCTTCAGGCAGTGCTGCGAGGCCCGAGGCCGCCACGTCGGGCCCACAGGGTCTCCGGGGTCAGAAGGACGCTTGGCGTGGCGTCAAGAAACGCCCGTTCTCTCCGTCGGTGCAGGAGCTGAAGGCTGGAGCTGAGGGGAGTCCAGCTCCAAGTCGGCCCCGGGCACTAGCGCAGCCCGAGGAGCTTTGTGAACCTGTGCGTGCCGGCCCGACCCGCAGCATCCGAGTGGAGGCTCTGCACACACTGAAGTTGTAGAACCTCTCCCATGGCAACGTAGTTCCTCGTCATTTTTCTAATTTTATTATTTGTTTAACTCACACGCTCTCAGTGGACCTCCTGTCTCCTTTCCCATGGAGGTCTCTCTCCGGCCTAATTCTGTGACCGCAAGCGGCTTTCCGGGCCTGTTTTTACCAACGGTGCCTCTCTGTGGCTAGTCCCTCCAATCTCGGCACTCCACTTCCACACTCCTGCGACAGCCCTCTCCCCGCAAGCCGCTGCCCCTTCTCTAGACACCAGAGGCACTGACCTGTCTCTGACACTACCTCAGTGTCTAAAACTCAGAAAAGAAGATGCATTCTCTGGCCAGGTTATTTGGTCCATTTTTGGTTGCCTCTGAGATTCCAGTAAGTGGACTTACTAAAGGGCAGGAAGCCAAATACTGCTGATGTTAATCCCAAGGGTTGGTTCAGAAACCCAGCTTCCTCCCCCAGCTGAAAACACTTCTGAGCCACTTCCTTTAGGGCACATTTAGGAATATTATAATGCCTTTTAATATGAGTCTTAATACAGAAAGGCAGGCAAGGAAGAAATCCTTTCTTCAGGCCACAGGTGGTCTCCTGTGGCACCTCTGTGACCCAGTTCCTCTCAATCTTCTTTGCAGCTTATTCTCCTCTTCCAAGCTTTTCTTCTGCTTTCATCCTTTCCCCAGCCTTCGGCTTTCACCAAGAACTGACATAGGTATTTCTCCAGCTCACATCTCTCCACTGAGCCTCCAGTGCATGTCAGCAACTGCTCACGTGGCACCGGATGCCTTAAACACACACCAGCATCAGACTGCACATGGCAGAAAAGCCAACTCAAACCGGCTCACTTAGCAAGGGGATCTCTCTCCATGGCTGGGTGGGCTCCAGAGGTGGTGCCCTGGTCATCCGGCTCTACTTTCCTTGAAGCCCCTGGAATTGCACCTTCAGGCTGGTAGCAAGATGGATGCCGCACTCCAAACACATCCAGGATTTAACAAAATTAAAAGTATCCCTTTCTGCCAGTGGTCCCTTTTGAGGTACATGAATACCTTTCCCAGAAGCTCTGAAGAAGAAATGCCTGAAGGTTTCAATGGCCAGAAGTAAGTCTCTGGGTGTCTGGCCACTATGAAACCAGTCAATGGCAAGTGGAATGAGTCGGCCATGTTTGGCTTGGGCTGAGATTTTCCCTGGATCTCTGCCTGGACTTTAGGCAGAGGAGAGCCATGATCAGACTTGTATTTTGAAAACATCACGTTGTGCAGAAAACAGATTGTAGGGGCACAAGGGTCACGGGACGGTCCAGAAACCATGGCAGTAGTTCAGGCAACAGACAATTGCATGAATTTGATGGTAGAGATGGAGAATCGAATGAACTCCAGGGATGTTTAAGACGGGATGATATACTTTGGATATGGTTTATTTGACCCTTCCAAACTCATGTTGAAATGTGACCCTCCAATGTTGAAAGTGGGGCCTGGTGGGAGGTGTTTGGGTCATGGGGGCTGATCCCGTATGAAAGGCTTGGTGCTGTCCTGGCAGTAATGAGTAAGTGCTATTGGTTCCGGAGAGAACTGATTGTTAAAAAGAGCCTGTCAACTTCTCCTCCCCCGACCCGTGCCTTCTTTCTTGCAGGATGATTCCTCCTGGCCTCTGCCTCTGCCAGGAGTGGAAGCGTCCTCAGGTCCTCACCAGAATATGCTGGTGCCATGCTTCTTATACTAACGTACTTTAATTGCTTCTGTCTTTCATTTGACATGTATTATTGCATACCTATGACATCTAGGCTTTGGATGGTGGGGAGGCAATGGGGAATGAAACAGACATGGTTCCTCCTTACAGTGTGAGAAATAGTTGCCAATCAAGTCATCTCCCAAATCAATGGCTAATTGCCCCAAGGAAGTGGGCAAGGAGCCAAATAAACCTCTTTTTAAAAATGAATTACCCAGTCTCAGGTATTCCTTTATAGCAACGTTGATGGACTCATACAGGTGGGATGGACAGAGCTTGGCCATGGACTAGGTATGGGAGATGAAGAGGGAGATACGGTTGACACCCAGATTTTTAGCATGAACTACGGGATGGACAGTGAGGCCATTCACAGAGGTGAGAAACTGAACCACAAGCAGGTTGGGGAGAGTGGGAAATGGGAAAAATCTGGGTTCTGTTTTGGGTAGGGATGTTTGGGGTGTTACGTGTGTACCTGATACCCACTTTTGCCTTTTTCATTGCTGACAGAACCTCCATTTTTTTGAGGAGTTCAAGCCGTTCAATGATTCCCCACCGGGAAAAGATCAAACTCCTCACCATGGCTGTGGTCCAGCCCCAGGCGGCCACAGACTCCAGCCACTCTGGCATTCTTCCAGTTCCTTGGAGGGAGATGCTCCCAACCCACCCTACCACAGAAGGGGCCTTTACAGTGACGTTCCCTTTGCCTGGTTCATTCTCTTCTCTTCCCGACACAGATCCCAGCTCTAACACCACTTCCTTGGGGCAATCTGCTGTTGATTTGGGAGATAATAGGTGTCTGTTTCTCACACTGTAAGCTCCTCAGGAGGAACCATTTTTTGGCTTTCTATTGTCTCCCTAGCACCCAAAAAACTAGATGTTGTAGACATGCAGTAAATATTTCCCAAATGAAGGACAGAAGCTACTAAAGTGCATTTGAAACACCAACCTGCACGCCCACAGCTCTGCGCCAAAAAAGCAACTCATTATGAAAATCTGGATGATTTATTCAAAGGGAAATGAGGAGGTGGCCTCAAGGTACCGTTTCTTTAAGACTAAAACAAAGTGCTGAGAAAAATCTCAATGGACCCAAAACCATACCTATATAAAACATTTTCAATCGCTTCATATTACATCTGCTGTTCTAAATTTTTGAAGCCTGTTTGATATATTTGCGTCAAAAGGTTCTTTTTGCATCCAGACTTAAAAAGATATGTGATCTCTTAGTATTCAGGACTTCTGCTCGTGTTCTAGTCAGCAGAATATTCACCGAATCATGCTTCTTTTGGTCTCTGGGAAAGTACTTGCACAAAGCAGTTTAGGGCACTGACTTACAACTCAAGGCCTTAACAGAAGGCAGGAAAGGACAAAATGACGAAAGTTAGTTAAAATGCATGTTTTATACACAGGCACACATATAAGCCAATGTTTTTAGCTCAATCCATTTGCCAATCTACCTTCTGAAAGGTAGATTCCTGTATACGTCACAATCCAAAATAGGAGAGGACGATCTAGCTATGCATATTGGCTTAGAAAAAATATAATTAGCGCATTAAAGCCATGACTTTATGGGTAATAATATTTAGGATGAGACCAGAGTAGGCTTTTTTTTTTTTTTTTTTTTTTTAGTAAGTGGATTTAAGGGAGGACATCGGATAATTGTCCTATAGTTAATAATGATCCTCAGACATGACAGAAATCACACATTTTTGAGAATTATTGAAGGTTTTAAAATACTGCTATAGACGGACGGGTGATGCGGTCTTTTTCCTTTCCATACCCTCCGATCGGTACAGTTCTTGCTTATAACATCACAGATGTGCTTCCGGTTTTGGTTGCATCATGTTTTCTTCCCTGCCCCATTACCCATAACGCCCTCCCCGAGTGAGTGAGTGGGTAGGTGGAGGATTGAATTTTATAGACAGACTACAACATTTCCAAATGAAGTCAGGGTAGCTAATGGACCACTGTGAATATTTACGTCTTAAGGAAAAGCAACCAATATATGAGATTGCTGCTCATACAGGGCTGAAGAGAACTAATTTCCTTTTATAATCAAACAGCATTTTGAACATGGCCTGACACCACAAATAACCCTCACTTCCTCAGCACGCTGATGACTGTACCCACAGCCGTAAGAGCAATGTTCTCCTTGACTGACGTTATCTTTGGAAAACCACCTCTGTGGTTGCAAAGCATTTGGAATGATGATAAAGGCTTGAGTTAGTTTTGTCTAGAGTGGCAGGCTCACAAAACCAAAGAGAGAGAAAACAATGCTCATTGAGGGAAGGATACTATTCCAGGCAAAACACCTTTTCTTTCTCGCAATAGGTAAATAGTGATTCCATGTAAGACGGGGAAGCTCAGTGACCTGGAGAGTCGCCCACCCAAAGCAAATGACATTGTGATCATCGTTTATTCCAACATTTTACTCTGAGATTTTTCAGTCATACTGAAAGGTAGACAACAACAAACTCCCTGACGCTCATCATCTAGATTCAAGAATGGTTAATGTTTTGCTGTATTTCATCTTTCTGTTTTTCTTCCTGAGTCATTTAAAAATAAGTTGTACTCATCATGCCCTTCACTCCTTAGTGCTTCCCAGGGTGTTTCTCTTCAGAGCAAGAATATTCCCTTATGAAACTACAATTCCACAGTCACTCCTAAGAAGATTAATTCCACATTCCTAGACGTGTGTGTGTGTGTGTGTGTGTGTGTGTGTGTGTGACACAGTCTTGTCAATCATGGCTCACTGCAACCTCAGCATACTGGGCTCAAGCAATCCTCCCACCTTAGCCTCTTGAGTAACCGGGGCTACAGGTGCATACCACCTCAACCAGCTAATTTTTGTATTTTTTTTGTAGAGATGGGGATGTGCCATGTTGACCAGGCTGGTCTCAAAATCTGCCCACTTCAGCCTCCCAAAATGCTGGGATTACAGGCAGGAGCCACCGCACCTGGCCTTCAGACCTATTAAAACTGCCCTAATTGTCACACACCAGGAAAAACACTTTTATAGTTAAGGACTGAATATTTGTCCCTTCAAAACTTATATTTGAAAACCTAATAGCTCATGTAATGGTATTTGGAGGTGAAGCCTTTGGGAGATGATTGGGTCATGAGGGTGGAGCCCTCATGCATGGGATTTGTGACCTTATAGAAGGGACCCCAGAGAGCGACCTTCCTTCTTCCACCACGTGAGGACACAGTGAAAAGACACTATTCCTGAAGAAGCAAGAACTCACCAGACTCTTGCTTCTTCCAGTACCTTGCTCTCAAACTACCAGTACCTTGCTCTCAAACTTCCCAGCCTCCAGGACTGTGAGAAATTTCTGCTATTTATAAACTGCCCAGGTTATGGTATTTTGTTCTAGCAGTCTAAACAGACTAAAACAGTTGTCATTTTTCTAAACCAGGATTCAATCAAGACTCAGACATTGCATTTGGTTATATCTCTTTAATCTCTATCCGAGAGCAGCCCTCCCACCTTTTTCTCCCCAATAATATTGACAATTTGAACGTATCAGAATATTCTGCATTTTGGATTTGGCTGGCCTGTTTTCTCGTGACTAACTTGATCCTCTATCCTTGTATTTCTTATAAACTGTAAGGTGTGAAGCCTTGATTGGATTCGTCGTTTTTGGCTGGAGTGCTTCATGGGTGAGAAGCTTATTGTGGCTCTTCGAGCTGTCTGTCTGTCTAATACAGGGTCTGCCTTTGTGCCCTAGGATAGAGTGCACTGCTGTGGTCATAGCTCACTGCAAACTCCTGTGCTCAAGCAATCCTCCTGCCTCAGCCTTCTGAGTAGCTGGGACCACAGGTGTGCACCAACACATCCAGCTTTTTTTTTTTTTTTTTTTTTTTTAAAGAGAGATGGGGCTCTTGCCATGTTGCTCAGGTTGGTCTCAAACTCCAGGCCTCAAGTGGTCTTCCTGTATTGACCTCCTAACGTGCTAGGATTATAGGCGTGAGCCACCCTGCCTGGCTAGAGCCACTGATTTAGTAAAAATTGCCACCTAATGGTTCTGCATGAACCAACGATTAAAAACAGAAATGTACTCTGCTAAGAAAAGTTACCTGAATATCTGGAACTGTACAATAATGAATAAACAATGAGACTTCCAGGAGGATATCAGGGTCATTCCTAGTTCCCACTTTTAAGAATGACATCCTGTCAATAACTTTGTTATGACAAATGTTGAGTCCATAACTCAGGCTTATGCTCATGGCCCTCGCTGCCTACTTCATGCTAGCCAAGTTGAATCCGGTTTTAAACTACGTGAAAATGTGGTGCAGGAGACACTAGGTGGAGAACTGCCGTTGCTATGCTGCAGAACGTTAGTGAGGGAAGCCCTGGCCTGGGGGCGGTGTGGGGGTTACACATTCCACACTCCACACTCAGGTATTGCTGCATCCGACCTCTGGCCAAGCCAATGCCTCCGGTCCCTGATAACAGGTATGCCCTAAACTCGCTCTGCAGAACGTTCACTTTTTTTTCCCTCTGATATGACAAGGTATAAAACATTCCTTAAGGTGCCTGAGAAGAGGAAATAAAGACTGTTGGAAAGAATACTAAAAGGCCAGGCACACAGCCTTTTCCTCTGGGAATGTGAGTGACACAGCAAAGGTGACCACAGAGAGACAGAGGCTGCACATCCTACTGGGCTCGCATGAACGTCATTTGTATTTTTCCCAGTCACAGGCGGCAATTTCTCTTGACAGCATTTAGATGGCCCTTTCAGGAGACACTTAGTGGGTCAACCTTCCCCTGTTCTAACTCTGCTCCAGCCTGGGAAGGTGCTGGGTGCGGTTCAGAAATCCACGGGTTAGGAATCTCCGCCTGGAGGGTGCTTGAGTGCCCTCTGGTGGGCAATAGGAAGAATGCAAGTAGCAAAGACAAAATTATCTTCCCAAATAAGTTGCTCATGGAGATTTTAAACAAACTCATTCCCTTAAAAGAAAAAAATCCTGACTCTACATTGGCATTCCTCAAAAGCATGCCCGAAAGTTTTATATTTTCCTTAACCAAAGGGTTGAATAGTCTCAAGCAGATTGCATCTCCACCAAAGGTTCGAGTACATGGAGCTGAGGGGTAGATTCAAGGAAAACTTTTTTTTTTTTTTTTTTTTTTT